>JAJQKJ010000938.1:0-115000 GCA_029574335.1 Rana kukunoris
AAAGCTGCAGCATAAGGAAAGGGGGGTGCACTGTGATGTAAGGGAGAGTGGGGGACTCAACTTCTGATGGTGGGGTGGCTCTTTACATCTAATGTAAGGGGAGGGGATGGGCTGGACATCTAATCTTACAGATATAACCGGCCCTTTTGAGGGCAACCATAATGCTGATGCGGCCCACTATGAAATTGAGTTTGACACCCCTGTGCTAAGGGTTCCTTGGGCATTGAGTATTTTCTGCCACCCAGATAAGTTCCCACTGACACCATTCATCTTTGTAGTTATCTCTAAGGGGGTAATTCTTCACCATGACCACAAGTGTAAGGAGCACGCTTCCCCTTGACCATCTCACTAATGCAGGGTATCTCAACCATGGTTTCATGGACCCCTAGAGTTCCTACAGAAGGTGCTAGGGGTTCCTTGAGCAATGAGCAATTAGGGGGTAATTCTTCACAATGGCCACAAGTGTAAGGAACATTCTTCCTCTTGACCATCTCACTAATGCAGGGTATCTCAACCATGGTTTCATGGACCCCTACAGTTCCTCCAGAGGTTGCTAGGGGTTCCATGAGCAATGAGTTATTTTTGCCACCCAGATAAGTTCCCACTGACACCATTCATCTTTGTAGTTATCTCTAAGGGGGTAATTCTTCACAATGACCACAAGTGTAAGGAGCATTCTTCCCATTGACCGTCACACTAATGCAGGGTATCTCAACCAGGGTTCCATGGGTTTCTACAGTTCCTCCAGAGGGTGCTAGGGGTTCCGTGAGCAATGAGCAATTAGGGGTTAATTCTTCACAATGACCACAAGTAAGGTTGTCCCGATACCACTTTTTTGAGACCGAGTACAAGTACCGATACTTTTTTTTTTTCAAGTACTCGCCGATACCGATACTTTTTTTTAATGTCATGTGACAGTGGCGGTATTTTTATTTTATTTTTTACTATTTTTTTTTTTTGTTGTTTTTTTTTTTGTGGGGGGGGGTGAATTGTAAGTGTGTTTTTTTTATTATTTACATTTTATTTTTATTTATTTTGTAAAATATTTATTGTAGATTTTTTTTTTTTTAATCAGCCCTGTTGGGGTCTTTGGTGAGATATCGGGGGTCTTAACCTTTCTCTGCATCCTCAGCTGAATGAATAGAGAGAAGCTTCTCTCCATTCATAAACTGAAGCATCGTAAACACAGGAGGTTACGATGTTTCAGTTATATGAATGGACAGAGTCAGTGATCACTGATTCTGTCCATTCGGGAAAGGTAGGAGCCGGGTTTAGCGGCTCCTACCTCCGCTCTCCATCCTCACAAATTGAGGGGAGAGAATAGCGGCACTGAGGGGGGAGAAGAGCGGCACTGACGGGGGAGGAGGAAAGACTGCACGGAGCACGGGGGGTGGAAAGACTGCACGGAGCAGGGGGGAGAAGACTTGCAACTCCCCTGTCTGCCCAGGTATCGGGTGAGGCATCGGAGCATTTCCCCCGAGTACAAGTACTTGGGAAAATGCTCGGTATCGGTCCCGATACCGATACTAGTATCGGTATCGGGACAACCCTAACCACAAGTGTAAGGAGCATTCTTCCCCTTGACCATCACACGAATGCAGGGTATCTCAACTTAACCAGGGTTCCATGGACCCCTAAAGTTCCTCCAGAGGTTGCTAGGGGTTCCATGAGCAATGAGTTATTTTTGCCACCCAGATAAGTTCCCACTGACACCATTCATTTTTGTCGTTATCTCTAATGCCGCGTACACACGGCAGAGAACCTCGACGGGCAGAACACATCGTTCCGCCCGTCGAGGTTCTCTGCCGGCCGTCAGATCCGGCGACCCGCCCGTCGGGAAAGGCAATCAGCCATTCATCCCGACGGGCCGTCGATCAAATAGAGAACCCGTTCTCTATTTGCTCGACGGGTTTCCCGACGGGCGGGGCTCGCCGAGAGCGTACACACGGCCGAGGTTCTCGGCAGAATGCGGCTCCCGTGTGTACGGGGCTTGAGGGGGTAATTCTTCACAATGACCACAAGTGTAAGGAGCATTCTTCCCCTTGACCATCACACGAATGCAGGGTATCTCAACTCAACCAGGGTTCCATGGATCCCTAGAGTTCCTCCAGAGGTTGCTAGGGGTTCCTTGAGCAATGAGCAATTAGGGGGTAATTCTTCACAATGGCCACAAGTGTAAGGAACTTTCTTCCCCTTGACCATCTCACTAATGCAGGGTATCTCAACTCAACCAGGGTTCCATGGACCCCTAGAGTTCCTCCAGAGGTTGATAGGGGTTCCTTGAGCAATGAGCAATTAGGGGGTAATTCTTCACAATGGCCACAAGTGTAAGGAACTTTCTTCCCCTTGACCATCTCACTAATGCAGGGTATCTCAACTCAACCATGGTTTCATGGATCCCTAGAGTTCCTCCAGAGGTTGCTAGGGGTTCCTTGAGCAATGAGCAATTAGGGGGTAATTCTTCACAATGGCCACAAGTGTAAGGAACTTTCTTCCCCTTGACCATCTCACTAATGCAGGGTATCTCAACTCAACCATGGTTTCATGGATCCCTAGAGTTCCTCCAGAGGTTGCTAGGGTTTCCACGAGCAATGAGTTATTTTTGCCACCCAGATAAGTTCCCACTGACACCATTCATCTTTGTAGTTATCTCTAAGGGGGTAATTCTTCACAATGACCACAAGTGTAAGGAGCATTCTTCCCATTGACCATCACACTAATACAGGGTATCTCAACCAGGGTTCCATGGGTTTCTACAGTTCCTCCAGAGGTTGCTAGGGGTTCCTCGAGCAATGAGCAATTAGGAAGTAATTATTCGCAATGACCACAAGTGTAAGGAGCATTCTTCCCCTTGACCATCACACGAATGCAGGGTATCTCAACTCAACCAGGGTTCCATGGACCCCTAAAGTTCCTCCAGAGGTTGCTAAGGGTTCCTTGAGCAATGAGAAATTGCCACTCAGATAAGTTCCCACTGAATCCATTTATCTTTTTAGCTATCTGTACAATTCAGATGACTAAAATACAACTAAAACTATTTTTACCACTAAAATTATTTTGAACCCTCCCGTTACCAACCTGGGAGGACATCATACGAAAGAGGAGAATAATAATAATAAAAAAAATGATTGATTAAACCCAAAGGTGATTTTTTTTTTTTTTTTACCACTATTATTCCTTTTTATTGTCTTTTGAAATTTACCAAATGCAGCAATTTAGAAATTGGATGAAAGGTTTAGTGCTGGGAAACCTTTTGATAGATAAAAAGTGTATTTTATATACAACTATTCAGATCAGGCCGAAATGAGGGACAAATGAGGGGGGAGGGACATTGTTCCAAATCAGGGAGAGCCCCTCGAAATCAGGGACAGTTGGGAGCTACATCTACACAGTGCATGGCTTTAACTAGAGAAGTCTGCGTAGCAAAGGCCTCGTCGCTCACATAATATACCGTAATAAGAAAGAACTTTCTAATTTTAGCATGTCTGCAGTGTTTCAGGGACAGCATGGCCAGCTCAATAACTGGAGTTACGAGTGAACAGGAGCTGCTTATTAAAAGCAGTACTACCTAATAGCAACCATTTTGGCCGGGCTGCCTGTAGAGGAGCTATGCCCCCTAGTGATGCTTATGTGTAAAAGCTGATCAATAAGGTTTAAATCAGTGTTCATTTTGATGTCAAATTTCGAATTTAGTTTTAGTCATAGCCTTTTGGCCAAAATGCCATTTTAGTTTTAGTCGTATTTTAGTCATCTGAATTGTTTTAGTCTTAATTTAGTTGACTAAAATATTGTTAATTTAGTTAACAAAACTAATGTACAATATATATGTAAAGTGTGGCATTATATAAGTACCTGAAATAAGTACAGAAGAGCTTATGCAGGGTGGATTTTTTATTTATTTTTTGCCCATCTGTAATAAAATACTTTTTCAGTAATAACTCCAAAATTACAATAATAAAATTGTCCTTACCGTGCTATTCAGTAAAACAACCCCTTACATTGGTGATCAGTGAGAAGAATGCCCCTTACATTGGTGATCAGTGAGAAGAATGTCCCTTACATTGGTGATCAGTGAGAAGAATGTCCCTTACATTGGTGATCAGTGAGAAGAATGTCCCTTACATTGGTGATCAGTGGGAAGAATGTTCCTTACATTGGTGATCAGTGAGAAGAATGTCCCTTACATTGGTGATCAGTGAGAAGAATGTTCCTTACATTGGTGATTGGTGATCAGTGTCCCTTACATTGGAAGAATGTCCCTTACATTGGTGATCAGTGGGAAGAATGTTCCTTACATTGGTGATCAGTGAGAAGAATGTTCCTTACATTGGTGATCAGTGAGAAGAATGTCCCTTACATTGGTGATCAGTGAGAAGAATGTCCCTTACATTGGTGATCAGTGAGAAGAATTCTCCTTACATTGGTGATCAGTGAGAAGAATGTCCCTTACATTGGTGATCAGTGAGAAGAATGTCCCTTACATTGGTGATCAGTGAGAAGAATGTTCCTTACATTGGTGATCAGTGGGAAGAATGTCCCTTACATTGGTGATCAGTGAGAAGAATGTCCCTTACATTGGTGATCAGTGAGAAGAATGCCCCTTACATTGGTGATCAGTGAGAAGAATGCCCCTTACATTGGTGATCAGTGAGAAGAATGCCCCTTACATTGGTGATCAGTGGGAAGAATGTCCCTTACATTGGTGATCAGTGAGAAGAATGTCCCTTACATTGGTGATCAGTGAGAAGAATGTCCCTTACATTGGTGATCAGTGAGAAGAATGTCCCTTACATTGGTGATCAGTGAGAAGAATGTCCCTTACATTGGTGATCAGTGGGAAGAATGTCCCTTACATTGGTGATCAGTGAGAAGAATGTCCCTTACATTGGTGATCAGTGGAAAGAATGTTCCTTACATTGGTGATCAGTGAGAAAAATGTCCCTTACATTGGTGATCAGTGAGAAGAATGTCCCTTACATTGGTGATCAGTGAGAAGAATGTCCCTTACATTGGTGATCAGTGAGAAGAATGTCCCTTACATTGGTGATCAGTGAGAAGAATGTTCCTTACATTGGTGATCAGTGGGACTTTTAACTCAATATACACTTATTGGGATGTTTTTTTTTTTTACCAAAAATATGTATCAGAAAACATGTTGGCCTAAACTGATGAAGAAATTATTTTTTAATTAGATGTGTTTTTTTTTTAGCAGAAAGTAAAAAATAAAAACCGCAGAGGTGATCAAATCCCACCACAAGAAAGTTCTATTTGTGGGAAAAAAAGGGACATACATTTTATTTGTGTGCAGCGTTGCATGACTGTGCAGTTGTCATTGGAAAATATCGCAGTGCCATATCCCAAAAAATCACCTGGTCATGAAGGGGGGTAAATCTTGCGCGGGAGGTAAGTGGTTAAAAAAACATACATTTTTGCCCAATTCACACAGAATGAATATACAAGCAGATTCACTGGACGAATGGCTACTTTATATATACTGTAAATAGCCCCCATGAAATTACTTTTTGTCCTATGTAGAGCAGTATTTTATATTTATTTTTTTTATTTTGAAATCCTTTATTTTTCTGAAAAAAATAAATAAATGCAAAAACAAAAGTCAAACAATGTTTATTTTTTTTTCAACAGTTATTTCCACCTCTCTATAAATTAGAAACTGATTTTCAAACGTATTCATCCTTTTGGAAAAAACACACATTGCCTCCGTGAAGCAACTTTAACCGCAAAATTTATTATTTTCTGATTGGTTATCACTCCAATAGACTGAAGGTAAGGTTACCATTTGTCTGGCACATTACAGTAAATATTGCAGTGTGTTCGCTCCAACAGAACAGACACGCTCCGCCAGCCAAACGTCAATCCAAAATGGCGCTGCTAGAGGGGTTCCATTAATAGGCATATGCAAGCTGCTCCCGGTGCTCCATCCACCCTCATTGTGTGCCATGTGACTGGGAGTTGGAGGGTTCACACTACAATGTTTAATCTAAGGTGCCTGCCTCCTGGGGACGATCCTGGGCCTCAGCAGCAGGGGGTGACCAGAATCAGAAGGGGGAGTCACCAGGGGAATCTGTGGGTTACTTGCTTAATTCTGAGCCCTGAGCTCTGCGCATTACCTAATCTAGACTCCTGAACTCTGGGCATTATTTAATCCTCACCCCAGAACTCTGGGCGTTACTTAATCTTGACCCTTGGACTCTGGGCGTTACTTAAACTTGACCCTTGGACTCTGGGCGTTACTTAATCTTGACCCTTGGACTCTGGGCGTTACTTAATCTTGACCCTTGGACTCTGGGCGTTACTTAATCTTGACCCTTAGACTCTGGGTATTACTTAATTCTGACCCCTGAACTCTGAGCATTACTTAAACTTGACTCTTGGACTCTGGGCATTACTTAATCTTGACCCTTGGACTCTGGATATTACTTAATCCTGACCTCTGAACAGGGCCGATCCGAGGCGGGTGAGCGGGGTGCAGTTCACCCAGGCACCACAGAGGTGGGGGCACTCAAGCGCCAGAGTGCTCCCCTTCCTCCTTAATCTTGACCCTTGGACTCTGGGCGTTACTTAATCTTGACCCTTGGAATCTGGGCGTTACTTAATCTTGACCCTTGGACCCTGGGTATTACTTAATTCTGACCCCTGAATTTTGGGCATTACTTAAACTTGACCCTTGGACTCTGGGCGTTACTTAATCTTGACCCTTGGACTCTGGGTATTACTTAATTCTGACCCCTGAACTCTGGGCATTACTTAAACTTGACCCTTGGACTCTGGGCGTTACTTAATCTTGACCCTTGGACTCTGGGCGTTACTTAATCTTGACCCTTGGACTCTGGATATTACTTAATCCTGACCCCTGAACAGGGCCGATCCGAGGCGGGTGAGCGGGGTGCAGTTCCCCCAGGCGCCACAGAGGTGGGGGCACTACAAGCGCCAGAGTGCTCCCCTCCCTCCTCCTCCTCTCCTTGTCGGCATCCCTCTGGACACTGCTGGTTACTGCCGCCGCTCTCTCCGCCGGTCACCGCCGCCCTGTTTCCTGCCAAAGCCCATTCCCCCTCCATCCTCCTGTCAGAGGAGATCTAAGCGGCCGTCTCTGTTCGGAGAGAGAGACCCACTCAGTGATGTCGTTGGGGGTGGGACGGCCCGTGCCATGCAGTGTCAGCATTTATTTTCCTCTCTGTCACAATCTTCTCCACCCAGGCGGCGCGGCTCCACACTATCCTCTCCAGCTGCCGACCGGGTGGGGTTTGTCTTGGGGGAGTTCATTTGTACTAATGTAGGGGGGGATCTGTACTAATAATGGAGGGGGGTCTGTATTTTCTTTATTGTTAAAAGATTATGGGAGGATCCCAGGGTAACGAATAGTTCATAGGGGAGCATTTCTGTGTTTGAGTAGTTGCAATAGAAACATGTGTAAAGGGGAGGAGTTTGTAAGATGACCACGCCCATGTGGGGGCACCAGAAATATTTCTGGACCCAGGTGTCTGTGACCCTAGGATCGGCCCTTCCCCTGAACTCTGTGTGTTACTTAATCTTGACCCTTGGTCTCTGGGCATTAGTTAATCCTGGCCCTTGGACTGTGGGCGTTGCTTAATACTGACCCCTGAACTCTGGGAGTTACTTAATCCTGACCTCTGGACTCTGGGCATTACTTAATCCCGTCCCTTGGACTCTGGGTGTTACTTAATTTTGACCCTTGGTCTCTGGGCATTACTTATCCCGAGGGGGTTACCTTGCAGGTGCACTCCTGTGTTATACACTCGGCGTCCATAGGCGCCGAGTGTATGACTCGGCCACACTCCCCCAGAGACCGCGTCATTGGATTTGATTGACATTGGAGCCAATGACTGAGCTGCTTTCAATCTATCCAAGAGCCAAGAAGCCATGGGGAGTGCGACGCGGGATCATGCCCATGGAAATTCTGAGCTCAGGTAAGTAAAACGGGGGGGGGGGGGCTTGGGGGCCAGACATAGCAAGGTGTTTTTTCACCTTCATGCATAGGAGGTGAAAAAACACGAGGGTTTACACCCCTTTAATCCCAGCCCTTGGACTCTGGGCATTGCTTAATCCTGACCTCTGTACTCTGGACGTTACTTAATCCTGACCCCTGAATTCTGGGCGTTACTTAATCCCGTCCCTTGGACTCTGGGTGTTACTTAATCTTGGCCCTTGGTCTCTGAGCATTACCTAATCCGAACCCTGGAACTCTGGGCATTACCTAAAGCTAATGTCTTGACTCTGTGTGTTACTTAATCGTGACCCCTGAAGTCTTTGTGTTACTTCATTCTGACACCTGAACTCTGGGAGTTACTTAATCCTGACCTTTGAACTCTGGGTGTTACTTAATCCTGACCTCTGGCCCCCAACTATTTCAGGACATGTGAAATTGTAGGTGTGGCTACATATGGGATTGCGGTTTTGTAGGTGTGGTCAGTAGGGTGTCTCGGGATCTCATTTTGAAAATCTGGTAACCTTAACCTTAAGGAGTGACAGGACAGTGCAAGCACACTACTTCTACATCAAACAAAGGTTGGTTGTAGGTCTTCTTTAAAATTTACAACAAGCTGAGAACCTGTGAGATGGGTTGGCCAGTCTTTTAAATAATCGGTGGACTCTGTTTCTGTGTCGCTGGTCTCACACATATGTGGAAAGCATATATCGCAGTACGGCCGGTGACAGAGACAAAAGGTCTCTTCGGAACTACTACTGGAGTCCGACTCAGAGAAAGGAGACTCCGATCGAAACCTCATTGGCCCATAGGTGTCCTGTCCCGTGTGAATCCAGTTTACAATATGACCAGGCCGCCCTGGAAAGTTTATTGGATCTGATACAGTGGATATCCATAGACCACCATTTTCGTGGACCCTCGTTCCTTCCATTTGAACGCCTAGTTCCATAATATTGGCTGGAGAAGAGGGAAGATGCTGTGAAAGATCATCAATAGTTTCCTCCAGCCTCATCTCACCCAGGTTATTTAGAGTGTCCTCCACGTGTACGCTTGCACCTTCACACCTGTCTCTAGCACCCTGGTTAATGAACCATTGGTCTGCTTGGGGCATTTCCTTGTTGGCTTGCGGGGAAGGTCCAGCATTCCTACGACTGTAGGAAAGCCCCCTCCTTCTTCGGGGCATGGACGGGGAAAAGTTGAGGCTAACGTTCCTGAACCCTTCCGTGGAATTCCCCGTTGGCTCCCTGTGGACGCTGTAGCTTGCGCGCCGCTGTCTTCCAGGAGACATCTGGCAACCTTTCGACAAAGTTTCAACACTGAGTTCCCTGAGAATCTCCTGCAGCTTCTCGGTGCTCACATAGTTCATCTTCCTCGAGAACCGGTCCCAAGCCTCGCACGTGCCTTCTGCGCCTTTTTCTGCGCTCTCGCTCTTAGGTTTTGAGGTGCTCTCCACAAAGCATGTGGGCATTCCAATCTCTGGTTTTGAAATGGAGCATTCAGTGGGCTGGAGGTCATTGCCTTGTGATTCCTGGGGCTCTTCTGTAAGTGGCTGGGGGTTTTCATCATCTGACTCTGTAGTGTCTTCTTCATCGGGACTCTGGTCCAGATTTGTGTCGTTGTTCATCACCTTGTCACTAGGTTCCTGGCTCTCTGGCTCATTGGAGGCTTCGCTGACAGGAGCTTCTTGCTGCTGAATGGTCAGCGTAGACGTGGACAGCATGGACACATCTGTGATCTCGACGCCACATTCTGATTTAAGGAGTTGCAATAACTTTTCCTTTGCATTTGTAACTTGCTCCTGCAGGCTGTCGATCGCTGCGTTTTTCTGTGGAGCAATAAGAAAATGAGTTAGCAGCTTTCAACACAGGGATCTGGTGTGGATAGATCATGGCACTTGGTGAGGGAAGAGCAGGTTTATAGGGGATACATTCAAGTTAGATTCAAAGTATAAGTTATTATTGAAGGGAACAAGGGAATGGGGAACATTATGGTGCCAAAGTGACTCAATACAAAACATAATGAAAAATAGCAAATTTTATTACATATAACTAGAAATAGAGCAATTTTACAGTTATTGGGTCTCATAAGGATTAAAAGTGGAGCATATTACAGTAGACAGCAGGTCAAGTCTTCCCTACTAGTTTCGCCAAGACATTGGCTTCATCAGGGGAGAGGGACATGATTCGGAATTTCGAAAAATTGAAATTTAAAAAATTAGAAAATCTGAAATTTTAAAATTCTGAATCGGAAATCTGAAAGTCCAGAATTCAAAATTCGAAATTTAGAAAATTAGAAAATTGGAAATTCAAAATTTCTAAATTTGCAATTCAAAAATCAGAAATTCGAAAATTCCGAATTCTGAATTTTCGAATTTCTGATTTTTGAATTGCAAATTTAGAAATTTTGAATTTCCAATTTTCTAATTTTCTAAATTCGAAAACCGGAAATTCAAAAATTCTGAATCAGAAATTTAAAAATCCAGAATTCAAAATTCGAAAATCGGAAATTCGGAAATTTTAAAATCGGAAATTCAAAAATTCTGAATTGGAAATTCAAAAATTCTGAATTCGAAAATTCGAATTTAGAAATTTCTGAATTTGGGAATTCGGAAATTCGAAAATTCTGAATTCGCAATTCGGAATTAAAAAATTCAAACATTTGGGATTTCAAAAATCGGAAATTCAAAATTTGTAAATTCGAAAATCCAGAATTCGGAAATTAGAAAATTAGATAGTTAGAAAATCGGAAATTCGAAAATGTATAATTCGGACATTTTCAAATTTCTGAATTCAGAATTTTTGAATTTCCGAATTCCCAAATATTCAGAAATTTCGAATTCCAGAGTTCCGAAATTTCGAGTTTTCTGGATTTCCAAAAAAAGGAAAACGAAAATAAGCAAATTTTTCGGCAGTGCACATAGACATCCCACTCCCCTGATGAAGCCAATGTCTTGGCGAAACGAGTAGGGAAGACTTGACCTGCTGTCTACTGTAATATGCTCCACTTTTAATCCTTATAACTGTAAAATTGCTCTATTTCTACTTCTATGTAATCAAATTTGCGATTTCTCATTATAATTTCTATTGAGTCACTTTGGAAACATAATAATAATCCCCATTCCCTTGTTCCTTTCGATATTTACTCTTGGGATGAGGTGATTTATCTTATAAGGACATATCAGCCACTTTTTCAACTATATAATATTTTCAGGGACCCTTTTTTCTACAAGTACTATATTCAGAATAGCTGAGATCCCTATAGGAGAGGAGTGTGGAGGTTATGATGGGGGCAGTATGTACAGGAGAGGAGTGTGAAGGGGATTATGGGGGTAGTATGTACAGGAGAGGGGTGTGGAAGGTATGATGGGGGCGGTATGTACAGGAGAGGAGTGTGGAAGGGGATGATGGGGGCAGTATGTACAGGAGAGGAGTGTGGAGAGGATGATGGGGGCAGTATGTACAGGAGAGGAGTGTGGAGAGGATAATGAGGGCGGTATGTAAAGGAGAGGAGTGTGGAGGGGATGATGGGGGGCGGTATGTACAGGAGAGGAGTGTGGAGGGGATTATGGGGGCAGTATGTAAAGGAGAGGAGTGTGGAGAGGATGATGGGGGCAGTATGTACAGGAGAGGAATGTGGAGGGGATTATGGGGGTAGTATTTACAGGAGAGGAGTGTGGAAGGTATGATGGGGGCGGTATGTACAGGAGAGGAGTGTGGAGGGGATGATGGGGGTAGTATTTACAGGAGAGGAGTGTGGAAGGTATGATGGGGGCGGTATGTACAGGAGAGGAGTGTGGAGGGGATGATGGGGGCAGTATGTACAGGAGAGGAGTGTGGAGGGGATGGTGGGGGCAGTATGTACAGGAGAGAAGTGTGGAGAGGATGACGGGGGCAGTATGTACAGGAGAGGAGTTTGGAGGGGATGATGGGGGCAGTATATAATGAAAAATAGCAAATGTTATTACATATAACTAGAAATAGAGCAATTTTACAGTT
Source organism: Rana kukunoris (assembly GCA_029574335.1). NCBI lineage: Eukaryota > Metazoa > Chordata > Amphibia > Anura > Ranidae > Rana > Rana kukunoris. Next base: position 11,959 of record JAJQKJ010000938.1, read on the forward strand.
ATTGGGTCTCATAAGGATTAAAAGTGGAGCATATTACAGTAGACAGCAGGTCAAGTCTTCCCTACTAGTTTCGCCAAGACATTGGCTTCATCAGGGGAGAGGGACATGATTCGGAATTTCGAAAAATTGAAATTTAAAAAATTAGAAAATCTGAAATTTTAAAATTCTGAATCGGAAATCTGAAAATCCAGAATTCAAAATTCGAAATTTAGAAAATTAGAAAATTGGAAATTAAAAATTTCTGAATTTTTTCTTGTGAAAATTTTTTTTTCTGAATTTGCAATTCAAAAATCAGAAATTAGAAAATTCAAAAATCGGAAATTAAAAAATTCTGAATCAGAAATTTAAAAATCCAGAATTCGAAAATCGGAAATTCGGAAATTTTAAAATCGGAAATTCAAAAATTCTGAATTGGAAATTCAAAAATTCTGAATTCGAAAATTCGAATTTAGAAATTTCTGAATTTGGGAATTCGGAAATTCGAAAATTCGAAAATTCTGAATTCGCAATTCGCAATTTAGAAATTCAAACATTTGGGATTTCAAAGATCGGAAATTCAAAATTTGTAAATTCGAAAATCCAGAATTCGGAAATTAGAAAATTAGATAGTTAGAAAATCGGAAATTCGAAAATGTATAATTCGGACATTTTCAAATTCCAGAGTTCCGAAATTTCGAGTTTTCTGGATTTCCAAAAAAAGGAAAACGAAAACGAAAATAAGCAAATTTTTCGGCAGTGCACATGTCTACATCCCACTCCCCTGATGAAGCCAATGTCTTGGCGAAACGAGTAGGGAAGACTTGACCTGCTGTCTACTGTAATATGCTCCACTTTTAATCCTTATGAGAACTAATAACTGTAAAATTGCTCTATTTCTACTTCTATGTAATCAAATTTGCGATTTCTCATTATAATTTGTATTGAGTCACTTTGGAAACATAATAATAATCCCCATTCCCTTGTTCCTTTCGATATTTACTCTTGGAATGAGGTGATTTATCTTATAAGGACATATCAGCCACTTTTTCAACTATATAATATTTTCAGGGACCCTTTTTTCTACAAGTACTATATTCAGAATAGCTGAGATCCCTATAGGAGAGGAGTGTGGAGGTTATGATGGGGGCAGTATGTACAGGAGAGGAGTGTGAAGGGGATTATGGGGGTAGTATGTACAGGAGAGGGGTGTGGAAGGTATGATGGGGGCAGTATGTACAGGAGAGGAGTGTGGAGAGGATGATGGGGGCAGTATGTACAGGAGAGGAGTGTGGAGAGGATGATGGGGGCGGTATGTAAAGGAGAGGAGTGTGGAGGGGATGATGGGGGGCGGTATGTACAGGAGAGGAGTGTGGAGGGGATGATGGGGGCAGTATGTAAAGGAGAGGAGTGTGGAGAGGATGATGGGGGCAGTATGTACAGGAGAGGAATGTGGAGGGGATTATGGGGGTAGTATTTACAGGAGAGGAGTGTGGAAGGTATGATGGGGGCGGTATGTACAGGAGAGGAGTGTGGAGGGGATGATGGGGGTAGTATTTACAGGAGAGGAGTGTGGAAGGTATGATGGGGGCGGTATGTACAGGAGAGGAGTGTGGAGGGGATGATGGGGGCAGTATGTACAGGAGAGGAGTGTGGAGGGGATGGTGGGGGCAGTATGTACAGGAGAGAAGTGTGGAGAGGATGACGGGGGCAGTATGTACAGGAGAGGAGTTTGGAGGGGATGATGGGGGCAGTATGTACAGGAGAGGAGTGTGAAGGGGATGATGGGGGCAGTATGTACAGGAGAGGAGTGTGGAGGGGATGGTGGGGGCAGTATGTACAGGAGAGAAGTGTGGAGAGGATGACGGGGGCAGTATGTACAGGAGAGGAGTTTGGAGGGGATGATGGGGGCAGTATGTACAGGGGAGGAGTGTGAAGGGGATGATGGGGCAGTATGTACAGGAGAGAAGTGTGGAGAGGATGTGCTTAAAGAAAAAAAAATCCTAAGCCCCTTATGGACCAACTGTCACCCACTTGTGACATTAGCGAATGTTGATTCGCTATTGTCTGCCTGCTTCTCTACCTGGCCACCAATCAGGACAGGAAGTGGGTCCTAAGACCGGATCGGCCGGGAGTAGAAGCGACCGTTTGCCGCCCTTCCCCCCAAAAAAATAGAGCACCAGCCTCCACTGATTATTACACAGGATTTAAATCACGCCTAACAGTTTGCGCTTGAGGGCAAACAGTACAATTACAATACAATTCAATACAGAAGGAATCAGAGGGCCCCAATCTTACAATCTAAAAGGGAGGGTCAAGTGATACAAAAGGTAATAACTCTGGGGGATGGGCAGTTGGAGAATGTGGAAGTACAGTTTCTAAGTAGGGGTGAGATAGGCTTCTCTGAAAAGAAGGGTTTTCAGGGATCGTCTCAAAGTTGATGGAGTAGGACAGCCCTGAAAATTTACACTCGCCTGCTCGCATTTTGCGGGCTGGCGAGTGTGGGCTGGCTGGGAACAGGGGGGGGGGGCGAGCAAGGAGTGAATGTAGGGGAACTTGGAAAGAGAGAGGAGAGCTGCTGCCGCCGCCATCGCCGCTGCCGCCTGGTTGTTCAGAGCTTCGGGAACATAACAGCTTTCGATTCAATAGCTGTGTTCCCCGCCGCGTGCTGTCATATACAGCCCCTCCCCCCATATACAGCTTTTATGTTCCCCGCGATTTGAACAACCAGGCAGCAGCGGCTCTCCTCTCCTACCCAACACAGGTAGGCTGCAATAGGTGACACTGGCTGCAAAAGGGGACACTGGCTGCAATGGGGACACTGGCTGCAATAGGGCACACTGGTTGCAAAAGGGGACACTGGCTGCAATGGGGACACTGGCTGCAATAGGGCACACTGGTTGCAAAAGGGGACACTGGCTGCAATGGGGACACTGGCTGCAATAGGGCACACTGGTTGCAAAAGGGGACACTGGCTGCAATAGGGGACACTGGCTATAATAGGGGACATTTGGCTGCACTGGGGGACACAAATCTGCACTGAGGACACTGGCTGCAATAGGGGACATTTGGCTGCACTGGAGGATACAAATCTGCACTGGGCGACACGTGGCTGCACTGGGGACACGTGGCTGCACTGGTAGACATGGCTGCATTTTTGGGCATGAATAAAGTGGTTGTTAATATTTATTTTTATAACTTAATTCTGCATAAAACATTTAAGTGTCATTTCATGAGATAATTCATGAGGGCGTGTTTAGGGGCGGGACATGGTAGGGGTTGGGCGGGGCAACTGGTGGCGAGTAACCCTTAAGGCCTGGCTAGTAGCTCAGGACTTGAAATTTTGAGTCCTGGAGTAGGAGATTGTAACGGAATGACCCGTGACAACCAGAGACTTTGGAAGGATGAGAGATACTCCTGTGCCAGCGGCACTAATAACACCTGGGTCTAAGTCCACCCTGTGCCCTTTTGGGCGTAGGGTGGCTAATAGAATCATAATTCATGTATTACATGAGATGGGACATTAATAATAATTCATGTTTGCAGGATGTCTTGAGATATCACAAGTTGTTGGCTATTCAATGTGGGCACACATGCTTTTGAAAGGTGTTAATTGCATCTACTCCTAGACATTTCATTGTCCAGTGTTAATTCAGGTCTGCTGCAAGACCTCTTCATTGTCTGATAACACGGTTTAAAGTCTATTGATGCCCAGGTGTAAGAACCTTCCCTTTAGAGATAGCCGTCTGTCTAAAAATATGGTTTGAAGGGAAATCATTGTGTGACAGTATTTTGTTTTGATGTCATTATCTACAGGAATGTCATTCTCTCTGAGGTAGTAGAAGACATCGGTGCCGAAATGTCTAGATAACTAGCCCCAGTGTATGAATAGGGGGGTGGAGATTGCATTGTCCTGTGATTAACTTGGCCATGCTGTACTGGATATATAAGCAAGCTAAGAAACCAATAAAGTGTTCATTCTTTTGGAAACAAGTACGGAGCTTGTGTCTCGTCTTGATTATGGGAATTGATATGGATCGTGTATGAAGGATTGTCGCAGTGTGTCGGATAAGCTTGTTGTGGGTGGATGAAAGGTCGTAAACGGTGGTGACCGTTACAGAGATAGTCGGACAGATTGGGTTAGCGAGTTCCATAGGATGCGAGACACTCTGGAAAAGTCCTGGAGGCAAGCATGGGGGAAGGTGACAAGGGAGCTAGAAAGCAAGAGTTCTTGGAAGACAAAACCTTTTTTGGGAGAGTTGGTAGATATCGGAAACCACCATTGGGCTTTATTGCTACTCAGGGCTCCCTTACTACTTTTGGTAATCTAGTGTATGTGGCAATCGGTGTGTATGGTGGTCGGCCATCACCTCGGTCAGCAGGCGTCTCATGGACGTGTTTTCGCCCAGCAGGTGGTAGATCTGCTCCTCGCTGTACATCGACCTCATGCTTTTGCCAGGGCTGTTGAAATATTTGGCCATGTGGACATTGGTGTGACTGGGCTCCTCATTCAACTGCCTCCACTGCAGCAGCTAGAAGAGACAGGAAAAAATATTCAGTTTCTGCTACATTGTAACTCCAGAAGCCCTTATTACTTATTTTCCGATCAAGGCCCCGTACACACGGCAGAGATTCTCGGCAGAAACCAGCGAGAAGCTCGCTGGGATCCTCATTCTGCCGAGAACCTCGGCCGTGTGTACGGTTTCGGCGAGCATCCCGTCCGGAAAGCCGTTGAGCCAAAATAGAGAGCAGGTTCTCTATTTGCTCGATGGCCCATCGAGAACCATGGCTCGGCGCCTTTCCCGACGGCTTGGTCAACGATTTTGACGGCCGGCGAGAACGATGTGTTTGGCCAGTCGAGGTTCTCGTACGTGTGTACGGGGCCTCATTTGTTCTCCTTAAATTAACACTTGGCAATCCTGCCACGAACCCCCCATTTTTTTCAGGCACTTCCTGTTATAGGGTGACAACGCTCTGTTCCTGTCACCCAAATGTGCCCCTACGTTGTCACCCAATCGCGCAGGCTTCAAATGGAGAATAAAAGGGTGTTTTTATTTAAAATAACGTGAGCCCTCTGTACTTTGAGAGGTACAAGGTGTACTTTATCTGCAGGGCCGTCTTAATAGCATCATGGGGCCCCTGGGCAAAGCAATGCGCTGGGGCCCCTACCAGCTTGCCCCAAAACATTCATATTCATTAGTACTTTCAATAAAATCGATTTTACTAGGGTTGTCCAGATACCACTTTTTTAGGACCGAGTACAAGTACCGATACTTTTTTTCAAGTAGTCACCGATACTTTTTTTAAACGTGTCCCCAAATGCAGCCATGTCCCCCACATATTGCAGCCATGTATGTCCCCCACATATTGCAGCCATGTCCCCCCACATATTGCAGCCATGTATGTCCCTCACATATTGCAGCCATGTATGTCCCCCACATATTGCAGCCATGTCATGTCCCCCCACATATTGCAGCCATGTATGTCCCCCACATATTGCAGCCATGTCATGTCCCCCCACATATTGCAGCCATGTCATGTCCCCCCACATATGCAGCCATGTCATGTCCCCCCACATATGCAGCCATGTCATGTCCCCCCACATATGCAGCCATGTCATGTCCCCCCACATATGCAGTCATGTCATATCCCCCCACATATTGCAGCCATGTCATATCCCCCCACATATTGCAGCCATGTCATGTCCCCCCACATATGCAGCCATGTCATGTCCCCCCACATATGCAGTCATGTCATGTCCCCCCACATATGCAGCCATGTCATGTCCCCCCACATATGCAGTCATGTCATGTCCCCCCACATATGCAGTCATGTCATGTCCCCCCACATATGCAGCCATGTCATGTCCCCCCACATATGCATCCATGTCATGTCCCCCCACATATGCAGTCATGTCATATCCCCCCACATATTGCAGCCATGTCATATCCCCCCACATATTGCAGCCATGTCATGTCCCCCCACATATGCAGCCATGTCATGTCCCCCCACATATGCAGCCATGTCATGTCCCCCCACATATGCAGCCATGTCATGTCCCCCCACATATGCAGCCATGTCATGTCCTATGCCCCATATTGCAGCCCCATATTGCAGCCATGTCATGTCCCCCCACATATGCAGCCATGTCATGTCCCCCCACATATGCAGCCATGTCATATCCCCCCACATATTGCAGCCATGTCATATCCCCCCACATATTGCAGCCATGTCATGTCCCCCCACATATGCAGCCATGTCATGTCCCCCCACATATGCAGCCATGTCATGTCCTGTGCCCCATATTGCAGCCCCATATTGCAGCCATGTCATGTCCCCCCACATATGCAGCCATGTCATGTCCCCCCACATATGCAGCCATGTCATGTCCCCCCACATATGCAGCCATGTCATGTCCCCCCACATATGCAGCCATGTCATGTCCCCCCACATATGCAGCCATGTCATGTCCCCCCACATATGCAGCCATGTCATGTCCTGTGCCCCATATTGCAGCCATGTCATGTCCCCCATACCTCCGCCGCCGTCGCTGCTGCGCGGCGGCGGGGGGGGGGGAGTATTCTATTTTGGTATCGGGGGTATTTGGGGTAGTACAAGTACTCCCGCAAATACTCGGAATCGGTCCCGATACCGATACTGGTATCGGTATCGGGACAACCCTAGATTTTACAAAAGGAAAACATTCCATAAATCAAAGACTAGTCAACACAAAGGGCACAGTACAGGGGGATACAGAAGGGCACAGTACAGGGGGGATACAGAACGGCACAGTACAGGGGGAATACAGAAGGGCACAGTACAGGGGGGATACAGAAGGGCACAGTACAGGGGGGAATACAGAACGGCACAGTACAGGGGGAATACAGAAGGGCACAGTACAGGGGGAATACAAAAGGGCACAGTACAGGGGGGATGCAGAAGGGCACAGTACAGGGGGGAATACAGAAGGGCACAGTACAGGGGGAATACAGAACGGCACAGTACAGGGGGGAATACAGAACGGCACAGTACAGGGGGAATACAGAAGGGCACAGTACAGGGGGAATACAAAAGGGCACAGTACAGGGGGGATGCAGAAGGGCACAGTACAGGGGGGAATACAGAAGGGCACAGTACAGGGGGAATACAGAACGGCACAGTACAGGGGGGAATACAGAACGGCACAGTACAGGGGGAATACAGAAGGGCACAGTACAGGGGGAATACAAAAGGGCACAGTACAGGGGGAATACAGAACGGCACAGTACAGGGGGATACAGAAGGGCACAGTACAGGGGGGGAATACAGAAGGGCACAGTACAGGGGGATAGAGAAGGGCACAGTACAGGGGGGATACAGAAGGGTACAGTACAGGGGGGAATACAGAACGGCACAGTACAGGGGGAATGCAGAAGGGCACAGTACAGGGGGAATACAAAAGGGCACAGTACAGGGGGGATGCAGAAGGGCACAGTACAGGGGGGAATACAGAAGGGCACAGTACAGGGGAGATGCAGAATGGGAACAATACAGGGGGAATACAGAAGGGCACAGTACAGGGGGGAATACAGAAGGGCACAGTACAGGGGGAATACAGAGGGGCACAGTTAGGGGGGAATACAGAAGGGCACAGTACATGGGAGATGCAGAAGGGCACAGTACAGGGGGGAATACAGAAGGGCACAGTACAGGGGGGAATACAGAGGGGCACAGTACAGGGGGAATACAGAAGGGCACAGTACAGGGGAATACAGAAGGGCACAGTACAGGGGGAATACAAAAGGGCACAGTACAGGGGGGATGCAGAAGGGCACAGTACAGGGGGGAATACAGAAGGGCACAGTACAGGGGGAATACAGAACGGCACAGTACAGGGGGGAATACAGAACGGCACAGTACAGGGGGAATACAGAAGGGCACAGTACAGGGGGAATACAAAAGGGCACAGTACAGGGGGAATACAGAACGGCACAGTACAGGGGGAATACAGAACGGCACAGTACAGGGGGATACAGAAGGGCACAGTACAGGGGGGGAATACAGAAGGGCACAGTACAGGGGGATACAGAAGGGCACAGTACAGGGGGATACAGAAGGGTACAGTACAGGGGGGAATACAGAACGGCACAGTACAGGGGGAATGCAGAAGGGCACAGTACAGGGGGAATACAAAAGGGCACAGTACAGGGGGGATGCAGAAGGGCACAGTACAGGGGGGAATACAGAAGGGCACAGTACAGGGGAGATGCAGAATGGGAACAATACAGGGGGAATACAGAAGGGCACAGTACAGGGGGGAATACAGAAGGGCACAGTACAGGGGAGATGCAGAAGGGCACAGTACAGGGGAGATGCAGAAGGACACAGTACAGGGGGGAAATACAGAATGGCACAGTACAGGGGGAATACAGAAGGGCACAGTACAGGGGGAATACAGAGGGGCACAGTTAGGGGGGAATACAGAAGGGCACAGTACATGGGAGATGCAGAAGGGCACAGTACAGGGGGGAATACAGAAGGGCACAGTACAGGGGGGAATACAGAGGGGCACAGTACAGGGGGAATACAGAAGGGCACAGTACAGGGGGAATACAGAAGGGCACAGTACAGGGGAATGAAGAAGGGCACAGTACAGGGGGAATACAGAAGGGCACAGTACAGGGGGGATGCAGAAGGGCAGAGTACAGGGGGGATGCAGAAGGGCACAGTACAGGGGGATGCAGAAGGGCACAGTACAGGGGGAATACAGAAGGGCACAGTACAGGGGAGATGCAGAAGGGCACAGTACAGGGGGGAATACAGAAGGGCACAGTACAAGGGCGAATACAGAAGGGCACAGTACAAGGGGGAATACAGAAGGGCACAATACAGGGGGGAATACAGAAGGGCACAGTACAGGGGAGATGCAGAAGGGCACAGTACAGGGGGGAATACAGAAGGGCACAGTACAGGGGGAATACAGAGGGGCACAGTACAGGGGAGATGCAGAAGGGCACAGTACAGGGGAGATGCAGAAGGACACAGTACAGGGGGGAAATACAGAATGGCACAGTACAGGGGGAATACAGAAGGGCACAGTACAGGGGGAATACAGAGGGGCACAGTTAGGGGGGAATACAGAAGGGCACAGTACATGGGAGATGCAGAAGGGCACAGTACAGGGGGGAATACAGAAGGGCACAGTACAGGGGAGATGCAGAAGGGCACAGTACAGGGGGGGAATACAGAAGGGCACAGTACAGGGGGGAATACAGAAGGGCACAGTACAGGGGAGATGCAGAAGGGCACAGTACAGGGGAGATGCAGAAGGACACAGTACAGGGGGGAAATACAGAATGGCACAGTACAGGGGGAATACAGAAGGGCACAGTACAGGGGGAATACAGAGGGGCACAGTTAGGGGGGAATACAGAAGGGCACAGTACATGGGAGATGCAGAAGGGCACAGTACAGGGGGGAATACAGAAGGGCACAGTACAGGGGGGAATACAGAGGGGCACAGTACAGGGGGAATACAGAAGGGCACAGTACAGGGGAATGAAGAAGGGCACAGTACAGGGGGAATACAGAAGGGCACAGTACAGGGGGGATGCAGAAGGGCAGAGTACAGGGGGGATGCAGAAGGGCACAGTACAGGGGGGATGCAGAAGGGCACAGTACAGGGGGAATACAGAAGGGCACAGTACAGGGGAGATGCAGAAGGGCACAGTACAGGGGGGAATACAGAAGGGCACAGTACAAGGGCGAATACAGAAGAGCACAGTGCAAGGGGGAATACAGAAGGGCACAATACAGGGGGGAATACAGAAGGGCACAGTACAGGGGAGATGCAGAAGGGCACAGTACAGGGGGGGAATACAGAAGGGCACAGTACAGGGGGAATACAGAGGGGCACAGTACAGGGGGAATACAGAAGGGCACAGTACAGGGGGATGCAGAATGGCACAGCACAGGGGGAATGCAGAAGGGCACAGTACAGGGGGGATGCAGAAGGGCACAGTACAGGGGGGAATACAGAAGGGCACAGTACAGGGGAGATGCAGAAGGGCACAATACAGGGGGAATACAGAAGGGCACAGTACAGGGGGAATACAGAAGGGCACAGTACAGGGGAGATGCAGAGTGCACAGTACAGGGGGAATACAGAAGGGCACAGTACAGGGGAAATACAGAAGGACACAGTACAGGGGGAATACAGAAGGACACAGTGCAGGGGGGAAATACAGAATGGCACAGTACAGGGGGAATACAGAAGGGCACAGTACAGGGGGAATACAGAGGGGCACAGTACAGGGGGGAATACAGAAGGGCACAGTACAGGGGGGAATACAGAAGGGCACAGTACAGGGGGGAATACAGAAGGGCACAGTACAGAGGGGAATACAGAAGGGCACAGTACAGGGGGAATACAGAAGGGCACGGTACAGGGGGCATAAAGAAGGGTACAGTACAGGGGGGAATACAGAAGGGTACAGTACAGGGGGAATACAGAAGGGCACAGTACAGGGGGGAAACAGAAGGGCACAGTACAAGGGGGATACAGAAGGGTATAGTACAGGGGGGAATACAGAAGGGCACAGTACAGGGGGGAATACAGAAGGGCACAGTACAGGGGGGGATACAGAAGGGCACAGTACAGGGGGGAATACAGAAGGGCACAGTACAGGGGGAATACAGAAGGGCACAGTACAGGGGGAATACAGAGGGGCACAGTACAGAGGGGAATACAGAAGGGCACAGTACAGGGGGGAATACAGAAGGGCACAGTACAGAGGGGAATACAGAAGGGCACAGTACTGGGGGAATACAGAAGGGCACGGTACAGGGGGCATACAGAAGGGTACAGTACAGGGGGGAATACAGAAGGGTACAGTACAGGGGGGAATACAGAAGGGCACAGTACAGGGGGAATACAGAAGCACACAGTACAGGGGGAATGAAGAAGGGCACAGTACAGGGGGAATACAGAAGGGCACAGTACAGGGGGGAAACAGAAGGGCACAGTACAAGGGGGATACAGAAGGGTAAAGTACAGGGGGGAATACAGAAGGGCACAGTACAGGGGGGAATACAGAAGGGCACAGTACAGGGGGGATACAGAAGGGCACAGTACAGGGGGGAATACAGAAGAGCACAGTACAGGGGGAATACAGAGGGGCACAGTACAGGGGGAATACAGAAGGGCACAGTACAGGGGGGAATACAGAAGGGCACAGTACAAGGGGGAATACAGAAGGGCACAGTACAAGGGGATTACAGAAGGGCACAGTACAGGGGGGAATACAGAAGGGCACAGTACAGGGGAAATACAGAAGGGCACAGTACAGGGGAAATACAGAAGGGCACAGTACAGGGGGAATCGGGAAGGGCACAGTACAGGGGGAATACAGAAGGGCACAGTACAGGAGAGGGGGGTCAGAAGAGCACAACACTAGGATCAGGAGGGCACAGTATAGGCTCTCTTCTTCTCTCCTCATGCTGTCAGTATGAGGCGAGAAAAGTCGATAACCGGCTTGTGTTTACATCCTGTAATCAGCTATCATTGGCTGATAGCTAATCACGTGGTAAAGAGCCCACTGTGGTTGGCCCTTTACCCCAATCTGTGATCCGCTGAGTCTGAAGAACACAGCGAATCACAGAGCATGTTGTGCGCCCTCTGGGGCTCACAAGCAGCCTGATCGTGGTAGGGCACCCATGGACGCCCTCCCGGCATTGAAAGCCCATGCTGTAGCCATCTTTCAGCTATAGCACAGGCGGCAAGCGGTTAATTTTTTTTAATGTAGTCTAAAAACATATAGTAAACGCTCTCAGCATATAATAGAGACATCAAAACATCAAGCAAGAATGAATGATTGGATCAACGTGTTTCACCCAGAACGGGCTTCTTCAGGATCCTGATAATGTTTACGTCGATTTTGTTTGGGAGCCACATCGCACGACCGCGCAATTGTCAGTTAAAGTGACGCAGTGCCGAATTCGCAAAACGTGGCCAGGTCCTTAACCTGCATAATGGTCTGGGTCTTAAGTGGTTAACATTTATTTTTATAGTAATTATCCTGTGGAAAAAAGGCCTGACAATTATTATCATTATACAGGATTTGCATGGCACTAACAGTTTGCTTGGCGCTTTATAAAACAACAGGGGGCAGCAGAGTTACAATCCAGGAGGGTTAGGAGGGCCCTCCCGGTGTTCTTTGCCCGTACCTGCGGGATGAAGACGAGGCAGTTGATGGTGGTGGTGCAGATGAGGATGCTGCCGGATGTCACCCCGTAGACCAAGTTGGGCCAGGAGTGAAAGAATCGATTGACTAAGAGCGCAACGCCGGTGCCCACTATCACAAAGGTGGAGCCAACCATGATGACCAGAGATTGGTTCACTGGAGGAGTGCTGATGTTCTTAGTCAGGCCGGCCAGGTAACTTCCATAGACCAGGAAAATTCCCTGAAATAAACCAGAAAGTATACCGAAAGTCACAACTTTGCTTCAGTGACTCTATAAACCCCGGGGGCACATTTAATTCTTCTGCTGCCTGTGTCAAGGGTCGGGACAGGGGGGGGGGGTCAGGAGGGGAAGCTGCCCTGGGCACTGTGGTATCATGTCAGTTGGGGGGGTGGAGAGCATTTGTGTTGGGGGGGGGACATTTGGGGGGCGGCAGAAGGTAAGAACTTTGAAGATTCGGAAATTCAAAGATTTCAGAAGTTTGAAAATCGAAAATGTGAAAATTCGAAAATCCAAAAATGTGAAAATCCGAAAAATAGAAAAAAAAATCAGAAAATCCCAAAATTTGAAAACCTGAAAATTTGAAATCACTAGCTAACTAATAATAACGATACAATTATAGGTATTGGAATTTCCTTTCAAATTTGGCTGTTGGTGAACGTAAGGAATCCGAATTTATCCAAAGTTACAAATTATTATTATTATTATTATACAGGATTTATATAGCGCCAACAGTTTACGCAGCACTTTACATTAGGGAAGACAGTACAATACAAATCAATACAGGAGGGATCAGAGGGCCCTGCTCGTAAGAGCTTACAATCTACAAATCATCCGAAATGACGAATCCTGCATCTAAACGAATGGAACGTAACAAATTAATAATGATAAATAATAATAATAATAATAAACAATAATAAATATAATAATATTATTATATATTATTATATTTTATTATTATTATTATTATTATTTTTTATTATTATTAATTAAATACATTCTATTCCTTTAGATGCAGGATTCGTTATTTCAGGTAATTATTATTACAATAATAATAATAATAATAAAAATAATATTATATTATATTATTATATTTAATTATTATTGTGTATTAATATTAATTCATTACTTTCCATTCGTTTAGATACGACATTTGTTATTTCGGATAAATTCGTATTCGTTACGTTCACTAACAGCCAAATTTGAAAGGAAATTCCAATACCTACAATTTAATAGTTATTATTAGTTAGTTAGTTATTTTTTTTATTTTTTGCTTTTTGTCCCTATTTTCGGATTTTCGAATTTGGGAGAGGAAATTTGGGGGCGGCAGGGGGTAAGAATTGCTCTAGTGGGGAACTGTGAAGATTCGGAAATTCGAAGATTCGGAAATCTGAAAATCAAAAATTTGGAAATTCTAAAATTCTAAAATGTAAAAATCAGAAAAACAGAACAAAAATCCAAAAATTTGAAAACCTGAAAATGTGAAAATCTGAAATAACTAACTAAACTAATAATAACTATTAAATTAGAAGTATTGGAATTTTCTTTTCAAATTTGGCTGTTAGTGAATGTAACGAATACGAATTTATCTGAAGTTACGAATTATCCAAAATAACAAATCCTGCATCTAAACAAATGGAACGTAACAATTTAATAATGATAAATAATAATAATAATAATATTATTATTATATTATAATATATTATTATATTTTATTATTATTTATTATTATTAATTCGTTACTTTCACAAATTCGAAAATCTGAAAATGTGAAAATCCGAAAAACAGAACAAAAATTCAAAAATTTGAAAACCCGAAAATTTTAAAATCTGAACTAACTAACTAACTAATTAATAAAAACTATTAAATTACAGGTATTGGAATTTCCTTTCAAATTTGGCTGTTAGTGAACGTAACGAATACAAATTTATCTGAAGTTACGAATTATCCAAAATAACAAATCCTGCATCTAAACAAATGGAACATAACAAATTAATAATGATTAATAATAATAATAATAATAATAATAATAATAATACTATTATTATAATATATTATTATATTTTATTATTATTATTTATTATTATTATTATTATTATTATTATTATTATTATTATTATTATTAATTCGTTACTTTCACATTATATTAAAAAATTGGGCTAACTTTCCTGAATTTGTTTTAATTAAATTCAAGTGTATTTTTTCCAAAAGAGTTGCGTTTGAAAGACCACTGTGCAAATACGGTGTGACATAAAATATTGCAATTACCGCCATTTTATTCTCTAGGGTCTAAAAAAAATATCTATAATGTTTGGGGGTTTTAAGTCATTTCCTAGCAAAAAATACGTATTTTAATTCGTAAGCAACAAGTGTCAGAAAAGGGTGAATAAAGCTAGTGGCCAAAATGCAATATATCATTATTTCGAAATACCTCAAAGAGAAAACTATACTGAATTTTGGCCACTAGATGGCGCTGATACAGCAATTACCCCAACATTTATTTTAGCTTATATGAATACTTCTGACTTGACGTGTGCACTACCAAAAATTTCCTTTTTTCTTTTTTCGTTTCATCCGTTTTTTGTTTTTTTTTGTTTATTTGGGTCATTCGTTATGATCAAAATTCTTTATTTTGAATAAATTCATAAATTCGAAAATTCGCAAACTCTAAATTCTGGAAATCGAAAGTTCGGAAAATTTGGAAATTCTAAAATCCGAAAAGAACGAAAATTCTAAATTTCCGAAATGCTAACTAACTAATAATAATAACTATTAAATTAGAGGTATTGGAATTTCCTTTCAAATTTGGCTGTTTAGTGAACGCAACGAATACGAATTTATCCGTAATTTACGAATTATCCTAAATAACGAATGCCGCATCTAAACAAATGGAATGTGACTAATTAATAATAATAAATAATATTAATAAAAAGTTTCTATTACCTGTATTACCGTATATACTCGAGTATAAGCCGACCCGAATATAAGCCGAGGTACCAAATTTTACCACAAAAAAATGGGAAAACGTATTGACTCGAGTATAAGCCTAGGGTGGGAATGCTGCAGCCACTGTAAGCGTAAAATAGGGTCAACAATGCACATTTGTACGCCTCACTGTACCTATTGCAACCTCACTGTGCCCATTGCCATCTCACTGTGCCATACCTCACTGTGCCTAACCTCACTGTGCCCATTGCCACCTCACTGTACCCATTGCCACCTCACTGTGCCCAACCTTACTGTGCCCATTGCCACCTAACTGTGCCCAATGCAAACTCACTGTGCCCATTGCAACCTCACTGTGCCCAACCTCACTGTGCCCATTGCCATCTCACTGTGCCATACCTCACTGTGCCCATTGCCACCTCACTGTACCCATTGCCACCTAATGTGCCCAACCTCACTGTGACCATTGCCACCTAACTGTGCCCATTGCAAACTCACTGTGCCCAACCTCACTGTGCCCAACCTCACTGTGCTCATTGCAGCCTCACTGTGCCCAACCTCACTGTGCCCATTGAAACCTCACTGTGCCCAATCTCACTGTGCCCATTGCAGCCTGACTGTGCCCAACCTCACTGTGCCCATTGCCATCTCACTGTGCCATACCTCACTGTGCCCATTGCCACCTCACTGTACCCATTGCCACCTAATGTGCCCAACCTCACTGTGACCATTGCCACCTAACTGTGCCCATTGCAAACTCACTGTGCCCAACCTCACTGTGCTCATTGCAGCCTCACTGTGCCCAACCTCACTGTGCCCATTGAAACCTCACTGTGCCCAATCTCACTGTGCCCATTGCAGCCTGACTGTGCCCAACCTCACTGTGCCCATTGCAAACTCACTGGCCCAGATTCACGTACATCTGCGCATTATTGGACCGGCGTAGCGCACCGCCTTTACGTTAGACTTGCGCAATTTTGCCGCATAATCACCCTATTCTCGTAGCTTTTGCGCAGAAAATTGCGCATGCGTAACGTTTTTTCATAGGCGTAAGGAGGAGTAATACAAATTGGGAAGGACGTGGGCGTGTTACATTGAAATGAGCCATGACCCCATGCAAATGAAGGGCCGGCCGGCTCGCGCATGCGCGCTTGAAGGAGACCATGGTCAGCTCCGCTGTGCGCATGCTCACAACTCGGGAGCGGCGCAATCAGTGAAATTGGAAGTGGACCCGGGCAACGTTGTGAACTACGCAAACAGCATAAATAGACAGAGACAAACGCACTTCGCAAAAGCACATCCCTTTGTATCCCTCCCTATACAGCAAGGTGCTTTTGTTTATTAGCGTTTGTTTGTTTGTTGGTGACGTGTCTTTGAGATATTTGGGGACTGTTTTGCAGAGTGATTTTTGTCTTTAATGTGTTTTCTTTGTTGTTATTTTGTTTAAATTATATTTTTGCTGGGCATTTTTTATTTTTGCTCGTCATTTATTTTATTTTTTTGGTTCTGTTTGTGTATGATTTTGGAATGTGTGGGTGATATTCCTGCGGGAAAAGGGGTGTCACCCTCATTTGTGGTGGAGAAGTGATCCCCAGGTCCGTGTGAATGGTGTATGAATGTACAGTGACATAATTGGAGCTGTGGCGTGGCGTTGCTGCTCACAAGTCCTGCATGGTGGGCTTGTGCCAATCCAATTTGATGAGGATGTGGGGTGTGTGTGCTAGGGACCACAGTGGTGTGCATGCGTGCATTCTCATTGTGCCATGATTCATGTGTGTGTTTAATGTGCAAAGATGCATAATGTGAGCTGGCATGAGATGGGGTCATGAGATGGGGTACCAGTGCATATGCAGAGTCACCTTGAAGGGAAAAGACAGGAGGATGTTAGTAGTGCATGTGCCCCTTGTGATGTGTGCATCATGGGGGGGAGGGGGGCAGTCATGCCTGCCACCCATGTCACTCACCAACCAGCCAGCTGTCCCCATACATGTTCTGTTCGCAATCTGTGGGGATGGGGCTCTGATTGTATATGTAGCTGTCATGGGTGTCATGGGTGGTGTCATGTGTTGGGCTCCTGATGTCCTCCTGCAAGGTTGTGGTTAATTCCATGATGGCATGAGGGGTGAATCTGAAGATGCGATACACCTCAGAATCACTCATGCCATAGATGTCTATGCGTGTGTGATATATCCTCTCCCGTGAAGAGTGAAGAGTGAGGGGCTTGTATCAGATAAGAATATTGTATTAGATTAGATTAAATGGTAAAGTTTATATAACCAAATAAAAAAAAAAAAAAAAAAAAACATCTCCCGTGCCCTCCTCCGTGCCCTCATCCTTCTTTGTTCATCTAAAGTCAGTAGTATAGCTATGCGTGATGATGCCCCTGGCATGTTGGCATACAGATTGTTGTGCAACACGTGTGACTGCTGAACTCCTCACTAACAGTGTTGCTTTATCTAAAAGGTAGACTTTTTTTCTCTTTTTAGACCAGCTTTTCTATGGTCTAATTTTAGACAGGACATTTTGCTATTGCGCACACCGCGTAGCCTGCGCTGCCCTAACGTTTTTTTGTGGATCCCCGTAAGTCCCTCATTAGCATATTTGACTAGCAAATCAATGGTCTGTCTAGCGCACTTTTGCGCAGACGGATGCCCCAGTCTAACGAAATTACGCGGGACAAAAAAAAAGTAGATTTTTTGCGTATCTCGTTCTGGGGATGCCGTGCATCGAAACGCACGCGCACATTTCGACTTACGCCGCGCATCTCCTGTTGCGCAGGCGTAATCGCTCTGTGAATCTGGGCCACTGTGTCCATTGCCACCTTACTGTGCCCATTGCCACCTCACTGTGTCCATTGCAGCCTCCCTTTGCCCAAGTCAGTTTACCTGCAATTTTTACAGGCTGTGGGCGTCCATTCATTGTTTAAAATTTGCGGTCTCCTCCTGGTCCCGTTCCGTGATAGATGTTTCCCATCACGGACGTCTTCTCATCCTCAGACTCGGTTTCCCAGCAGACACCGTGTTCAGTGTTCCGCCAATCATGGACATTCTCTTGTCCGAGGATGAAAAGACGTCCATGATTGGCGGTAACACTGAACACTGTGTCTGCTGGGGAACGCCTATCACGGAAGGGATCAGGGGGGGCGCTCGCAGCCCATCAGGTACTCTGACCCGAGCATAAGCCGAGGGAGGGGGGCATTTTCAGCCCTAGAAAAAAGGCTGAAGAACTCGGCTTATACTCGCGTATATACGGTATTATTATTAATATTAATTAGTTACGTTCCATCTGTTTAGATGCAGCATTTGTTATTTTCGGATAATTTGTAACTTCAGATAAATTTGTATTTGTTACATTCAACCAAATTTGAAAAGAAAATTCCAATACCTATAATTTAATAGTTAGTTGATATTTTGGATTTTCATTCTTATTTTTGGATTTTTCATTCTTTAGAATTTTTCGGATTTTCAAATTTCCAAATTTCAGAATTTATAGTTATTTTATTAGTTAGTTATTATTTCAGATTTTCAAATTTTATGGATTTCTAATTTTCAGATTTTGTTTTTTTAATCTTTCAGATTTTTGTACTTGTTTCTGGATTTTCTAATTATCAGAATGTTCGAATTTCCAAATTTTCGGATTTCTGAATTTCAGAGTTTTCGGATTTTCGAATTTCCAAATCTTCAAATGTCCGAATTTTGGATTTTCAAATTTTTGGATTTTCAAGTTTTAAAATGTTTGGATTTTCAAATTTTTAAATATTTGGATTTTCTAATTTTAAAATTTTTGGATTTTAAAATTTTAAAATTTTTGGACTTTTAAATTTTTTGGATTTTTAAATGTTTGGATTTTTAAATTTTTGGATCAATTTTGGAAAAATTAATCAAACAGGTTTTTCTATCATTTGAATATGTCCAAATTAACGCATTTAGTAAAAAAAAAAATAACAAATGTCCTATGACCCCTGTGTGGGTCTCAGCTCGGCTCTGCTTTTACCTTGAAGCCCAACAACAGGGTGACCCAGAAATCTGGGTAGAGGGAGGAGCAGGAGAGGGTTCTGGTCACAGCGCAGTGCGTTTCTAGCTCCACCGCCTGTAGAAAACGGTAAAATAAATCCATATTAAGAGTTTATAGATTGAAGAGAACAACTGTCTAGGTATCTGCCCTAGGACCAATATATATACATTGGGCCAGATTCACGTACATTGGCGCATTTTTTGACCAGCGTAGCGCACCTCCTTTACGTTAGACCGGCGCAATGTAGAGGTGCAATCACCGTATCCTCGTAGTATTTGCGGAGAAATTAGCGCCGGAGTAACGTTAATTCCGAGGCGTAAGGCGGAGTAATTCAAATTGGGAAGGACGTGGGCGTGTTTCATTGAAATGAGCCGTGACCCCATGCAAATAAAGGGCCGGCCGGATCGCGCATGCGCACATGAAGCAGACCATGATCAGCACCTCTGTGCGCATGCTCACAACTCGGGAACGGCGCAATTAGTGAAATTGGAAGTGGACCCGGGCAACTTAGTGAGCTACGCAGACAGCATAAATAGACAGACACAAACGCACTTCCTTTGCAAAAGTACATCCCTTTGTATCCCTCCCTATACAGCAAGGTGCTTTTGTTCTGTTGTTTATTAGCGTTTGTTTGTGTGTTTGTGACGTGTCTTTGAGATATTTGGGGACTGTTTTGCAGAGTGATTTGTGTCTTTTATGTGTTTTCTTTGTTGTTATTTTTTTTAAATTATATTTTTGCTGGGAATTTTTTATTTTTGCTGGTCAATTTTTATTTTTTTTGGTTCTGTTTGTGAATGATTTTGGAATGTGGGGGTGACATTCCTGCCGGAAAAGGGGTGTCACCCTCATTTGTGGTGGAGAAGTGATCCCCAGGTCTGTGTGAATGGTGTATGAATGTACAGTGACATAATTGGAGCCGTGGCGTGGCGTTGCTGCTCACAAGTCCTGCATGGTGGCTTGTGCCAATCCAAGGTGATGAGGATGTGATGTGTCTGTGCTAGGGACCACAGTGGTGTGCATGCATGCATTCTCATTGTGCCATGATTAATGTGTGTGTTTAACGTGCAAAGAAGCCTAATGTGAGCTGTCTCCTGGCTGCTCTTCCCTCAGAAGACGGGGTAGCCTCGGTTAGGGGGGGGATTGTCTGGTTCTGGCATACAAAGTTTGGGGAATACAACAGGGTACCATGGGGGGTTCCAGGTAGGAGTCATGAGATGGGGTCCCAGTGCATATGCAGAGTCACCCTGAAGGGATAAGACAGGAGGATGTTAGTCATGCATGTGCCCCTTCTGATGTGTGCATCATGGGGGGGGGCAGTCATGCCTGCCACCCATGTCACTCACCAACCAGCCAGCTGTCCCCATACATGTTCTGTTCGAAATCTGTGGGGATGGGGCTAGGATTGTATATGTAGCTGTCATGGGTGTCATGTGTTGGGCTGGTGTTGGGCTCCTGCAGGGTTGTGGTTAATTCCAGGATGACATGAGGGGTGAATCTGAAGATGCGAGACACCTCAGAATCACTCATGCCAAAGATGTCTATGTGTGTGTGATATATCAAGTGAAGAGTGAGGAGCTTGTATCAGATTAGATTATTATATCCATCAAGGTTTTAAAGGGCTATTGAAAGATAGTGAGACTGTGTTTGTAATTTGTATGTATGTCATGTATTGATGTGTATGTGTATGTATATTTTTTTTGTAAAAATGTTTATAAAAGCAAAGAAATTTTTTTTGGAAAAAAAAAAAATCCTCTCCCGTGCCCTCCTCCGTGCCCTCCTCAGTGCCCTCCTCCTTCTTTGCTCCTCTAAAGTCAGTAGTATAGCTATGAGCATGGATGCCCCTGGCATGTTGGCATACAGTTTGTTGTGCAACACGTGTGACTGCTCAGCTCCTCACTAACAGTGTTGCTTTATCTGACATGTAGACGGATTGTCTAATTTTATACCACCTTTTATATGGTCTAATTTTAGACAAGACTTGCCGCTGTTGCATACAGCGCGTAGCCTGCGCTGCACCAACGTTCTTTTGTGGATCCCCATAACTCCCTCATTTGCATATTTGAATAGCAAATCAATGGTGTGTCTAGCGCAGTTTTGCGCGGAAAGATACGCCGGTCTATAGAAATTGCGCCGGTCCAAAAAAAGTAGATTTCTTGCGTATCTCGTTTTGGGGATGCGGCGCATCGAAACGCATGCGCAAATTTAGACTTACGCCGCGCATCTCCTGTAACGCCGGCGTAATCGCTCTGTGAATCTGCCTCATTATATACAATTATAAATATAATAAATTATACATTATATATAATTCCAAATGACTATCAAAATAATACATTACATTATATAAAAGTCTAAATAATTCTAAATATAAATTTAATACATGATACAATTTATATATAATTCTAAATTATTATAAATATCTTAAACATACTATATATTTTTTTATATATAAATGTCTAAATAACTATATTAAATATTAATATAATAAATGCTACATTTTATAGAAACTATAATAAATTATTAAAATATAATTAATGATACAATTAATGATACAATATATATAGAATTCTAAATGATTATAAATATATTGAAACTAAATATTAAAAAATATTAAATATATAGAATTCTAAATGACTACTATTACTATATTAAATATCTATATAATACATTATACATTTTATAGAATTTATAAATTGTTAGAAGCCTATTGAATATAATTTTAATACGTTATAACTATATAGAATAAAAAATCATTATAACTTTATTAAATATAAATAAAATACATGGGGGGGCGTGGTCTGGACATGGACGAGTAGAGTCGCACATTTGTGGAGCTCCCGGTCCGGCCCGGCCTATTACAGTGATATCTCAGTGATATTGACCGATATTCCCCGGTATGTTCTCTGCTGGGAAGCGGAGAGGGAAGAGTAAGCGGAAGACTCCTCCTAAACCACATCAGAGCGGTGAAATCCGCAAATTCCTCCTGACTGGCAGTGGGACTTCTCCGGCCACCAAAATGGCGGATGGCACGAGGTACAGCTCCATGGGTGCCCTGCAGATGGAGGCCCCTTCCTCGCCCCCGGCGTCCTCCTCTACCCCTGGGATGGACTTCACTACCCCAGCGATCCTCACCGCGGAACCCCGGGACCCACAGGATCAGCATCTCACCCCGCTTACCTTACGTGCTGACGAGGAACTGCGGGAACTGCTCCGGGCGATCCCCACGAGATCCGACTTTGAGGCCTTGGCTAACAGGCTTGAGACGGCTCACCGCAGAGAGATCGCGGCCGTGAGAGGTGAGGTAGAGACACTGTCGGAAAGGATGGGGGTGGGGGAGACCTCGGTGGCTGCACTAGAGAGACGGATTGCGGCGGTGGAGGCACAACAATCCACCCAGGCAGTGACGGCCCTCACGCAACAGCTCCAGCTGGAGGAAATGGAGGACCGCAGCAGGAGGAACAATCTGCGGGTGAGGGGTATGCCGGAGGCCACGGAGGCAGAAGACCTGACGGCATCGGTGCTGGGCATATTCCGGGATCTGCTGGGAGGAGAATTCCCAACTGGCATGTCCTTTGACAGGATCCACAGGGCCCTGGGCCCTCGCTCGGATGATCCAGACAGGCCAAGAGACGTGATCTGCCGAATACACCACTACGCGCAGAAGGAGTTGGTGCTACGGAAGGCATGGGAGAAGGGAGAGATGGATTTCGATGGCGCCGCACTCCGCATCCTCCCCGACCTCTCTAAGGCTACCCTGCAACGCAGAGCCATGTTGAAGCCGATACTGGAGGTGGCCCGGAGATCTGGAATCACGTACAGATGGGGGTTTCCCTTATCAGTGACTTTTAAGAAGGCCCAACAGTTTTTCACCCTGCGATCCTCGTCAGACCTGCCAGACCTCTTTCTGTTCCTGGATACGGAGCCCTTTGAGATCCCTGACTGGCTACAGCCCTTACATCGCACAGCCCCCCGATCTGGTCCACCGGGGCGCCGGAGAGGCAGGTCACCCAGGCCACAGAGAGATCGCCGCAGATCGAGATATAACCCGGCCGAGGAGTTGAGAGAAGCCTGAATGCAGCAGGCCGTGAGGTGAGCCCTTTGATGTCTCCTCTTTACCCCTGCCTCCCCGGATGACTATTGGTATTTTTTCTATATATATATATATATATATATATTTTTTTTTTTTTTTCTCTCTTCTCTCCCTCTATTACTTTATATCTCTCCCCCTCCCCTGCTCCTCTCCCCCGAGGTTGTTTTTATTTTTATTTTTTTTATTTTTTTTCTTCTTCTTCTTAACTTTTTATCACTTTTGTGCCTCTCTCCCCCCCCCATTGACCGGCCGCGATCCTGGCCCCCGCCCCCCGGTCCGCCCCCGTTGTCCTACCCCCTTCTGGTCAGTCCTTGGGGCGCCACTATGCTGGATCACTGTATGTCACTATATGGAACACCGTACATGCGGATGTCCTAGACCCGTCGCAGCTGCTGTTCTGATCTGGATTAGAGATGGGGTCCCTTGGTGGGAGGGGGGGTGGAGGGTGGTAATATTGTTTGGGCTGGCTCCTTTGTGCCCCCCCTGTTTCTATACTACTGACTAAGAGGTACGCTGATGGCGGGGGGTGGCGGGGTCAGCTCTGGCAGAAGACGGCTGATGGAATTAGAAATGTACTATATGGTGCGGGAATGCCACCAGGCGTAGAGATGAGATATCGCTGATGGACTGTGGGGAATCAACTGCATATATGGACTGTATCCCCCTCTGGATGTCATTACGATCTATGTACTGTGCACGCTCTCCTCTGCTGATGGCTTGGAGGGGGGGGGGGAGGTCTGTTTAGTTGAGGGATATTTCCTGTGTTGACGCTGGATCGAGGGACCCGGGATAGGGGGGTAGGGGACTGCTACTGGTATTTGGGCTTGCAGCGGTAACCACACAGTTGATTGTTAAGTGTTTAGTTAAAATTTTAATATATCCATGTTTGCTTCCCCTTCCCATGTTATTTTCTCTTAGGAATGTCTGGTCATGTTATGTGAAGGGGGCTGGGCTGGACCGTAGTGGCTCTTCTCGGTCCTGTCTAACCTCCTCCCCAATAGGCTGAAGCACCACCCCTGGTGTGAATCGGGGCGTGCTTTCTTTTGCGCAAGCGCATAATGCTTGCACTCCTTAGTAGGATAGACGGTGCATGCTGTCCACTGTTCAGGGTTTTTTTTTGTCTAAATAACTCTACAAGTGCTACATTTGTGTTCTCTCTCTCTCTCTCTCTCTCTCTCTCTCTCTCTCTCTCTCTCTCTCTCTCCCCCTCCCTCTCTCTCTCTCTCCCTCTCTCTCCCTCTCTCCCTCTCTCCCTCTCTCTCCCTCTCTCCTTCTCTCCTTCTCTCCGTCTCTCTCTCTCTCTCTCTCTCTCTCTCTCTCTCTCTCCCCCTCCCTCTCTCTCTCCCTCTCTCCCTCTCTCCCTCTCTCCTTCTCTCCTTCTCTCTCTCTCTCTCTCCCCCTACCTCTCTCTCTCCCTCTCTCCCTCTCTCTCCCTCTCTCTCCCTCTCTCTCCCTCTCTCCTTCTCTCTTTCTCTCTTTCTCTCCTTCTCTCCTTCTCTCCTTCTCTCTTTCTCTCCCTCCCCACTCCTGCGCCTGACTGTGCTCTCTACCCCCCCCTACCCTCTCTACCTAACCCCCTCCCTACTAGCTCCCTCCGGGCGACCCGGGGAAGATGGACAGTCTTCACATTTTCTCGCTAAATGCGAAGGGACTCAATGTGCCCGAAAAGCGCCGTATGCTCCTGAATGATCTTAAAAGGATTAAAGCACACATAGCATTCTTGCAAGAGACGCACTTCAGGACAGGGAGGCCTCCGTGCTTGAATAGTCGCTTTTTCCCCTTTGTGTACCACGCAACCAACGAGTCAGCCAAATCCAAAGGGGTGTCCATTCTTATTTCTGGAGAGGTGCCCTGGAAGTGTGGCGACACCCTGGCGGACGCCGGAGGTCGCTACATGTTTATCAAGGGGACCATAGGGGACACAAAAGTGACATTGGCCACCCTGTACGCACCCAACGACCGACAAGACACCTTTATACATGATACCCTGGATCTACTAACGGAATTTCGGGAGGGACAATTGATTGTGGGAGGGGATTTCAACATCCCTCTGTCCCCATCAGTAGACACCTCATCGGGACATTCCTCCGTGCGACCAGGGACGCATAAACGCATCTCCAGGGACCTACACAACGCCCAACTGGTTGACGTATGGAGGTTGCACCACTCTGGGGCGAGAGACTACACCTTTTACTCCTCTCCGCATAAGGTATACTCGCGGATTGATTATTTTTTCATCCCTCACGGTCAGTTGGAAGCAGTTCACGCACCAACGATTGGGAACATCACGTGGTCGGACCACGCACCTATTACCATGCACTATGACCTTAATGAGACCTCGAGGTCCAGAACACTGCTTCAGACAGCGGAAGTCTTAGCAGAGGTCACAACTGAGATGCAACACTACTTCAGAACCAATGGCACTGGAAACTGTGACCCAGGTATTCTGTGGGAAGCACATAAATCGGTGATCAGAGGTATTCTGATCAAATGCGGCGCGCGCATTAAACGGGAGCGAGAGCAGCTATTGATGGGTCTCTTGGACAAAATCCGCGTGGTGGAATCCACTCACAAGCGGACGCCTACGCCCTCTCTGGAGGCAGAATTGCTCTCACTCAGGAGACGGACGGTTGACTTACTTCAGTACAGGGCTAAGGCGGCATTACAATTTTGCCGGAAACTCACATGAATCTGGGAACAAATGCGGAAAGATACTTGCCAGAGCAGTTCAGAACCGCAGACTTAAAGCGTTCATCCCCCACATAATTGCACCCTCTGGACAAAAGAAGACTCTGCCCACCCATATAGCACAAGAATTTGGGTCTTATTACTCCTCTTTGTACAATCTCACGGCTGGGACCCCCAGCGTAACGACGATCAATGACTATATAGAGACCTCGGGGCTACCCCAGCTCTCAACGACGCTGAGAACGGACCTAGAGGACCCTATTACGGTAGAGGAACTGCAACGAGCGGTGGGTGGCATGAGACCCGGTAAGGCACCGGGACCAGACGGATTCACCTTACAGTACTACCAGACTTTCCTCCCGTGTCTAGGTCCCCATATGGTGAAGATGTTTAATGGCCTTGGGGAGGGAGGAGCCCTTCCTAGGGATACTCTACGGGCTCATATAACCCTGATTCACAAAGAGGGTAAGGACCCATCGGTGTGCGTAAGCTACAGACCTATCTCTCTATTGAACACTGACCTCAAGCTATTTACCAAAATCCTAGCTAACAGGATGACTCAATTCATGCCGGACGTTGTACACTGGGACCAGGTGGGCTTCGTCCCCTCCCGGGAGGCGAGAGACAACACCACAAAGGTGATTAACCTGATCCACGTGGCAACCAAAACCAAAGAGCCCTGTGTCTTCCTCGGCACAGATGCCGAGAAGGCATTTGACCGGGTTAACTGGGCATTTATGTTTGCCGTTCTCAGACGTATAGGCATAGGACCCAAGATGCTTCACTGGATCTCTAGCATTTACTCCATACCTACGGCACAGGTCAAGGCTAACGGAATCCTTTCGGAATCTTTCCCCATTACAAACGGGACCAGGCAGGGGTGCCCGCTCTCACCCCTGCTCTTTGCCTTGGCCCTGGAGCCGTTCCTACGTACAATACGCGCACAGCCAGACATTGCAGGGATTACTGTGAGGGGCGAGCAGTACAAAATCTCGGCGTACGCGGATGATCTCCTGTTCTCCTTGACCAATCCAGTGATATCCCTACCGAACTTACTTCGGGAGTTTGATAGATATGGGAATCTGTCCAATCTAAAAATAAATTTCGACAAATCGGCGGCAATGGGGGTCAATGTTCCTCCCGCTAGGTTGAGCTCGTTACGGGCCCAGTTTAAATTTAAATGGTCAGACTGTTCCCTCGGGTACTTGGGAACTCGGATCCCAGGAGACCTGGGGCGCACTTTCGATCTTAATTTCCCGCCGTTGCTGGCCAGGGTTCGGGAGTTACTGAAAGGCTGGACCAAGGGATTGCACTCCTGGTTCGGGAGGTGCAATCTAATCAAGATGTCGATCCTACCCAAGTTCCTGTACTTATTCCAGGCATTGCCGATCAAGATTGCACCCTCATTCTTTAAACAGGTGAACTCCATCTTTACCAATTTTGTATGGGCTGGCTCCAAACCCCGTCTACGTAGGAGTCTCCTAACGTTGCCTAAACATCTCGGAGGGCTGGCCCTCCCGGATGTGCGGAATTATTACAGGGCAGTCCATATGGGCAGAATTATAGATTGGAACCGAAACGGTAAATCCAAGCTCTGGGTCCATCTGGAACAGGCACAGGCGGAGATTCTGTTGGGAGGGGCACCCTGGTGTGCTGACCGATTACCCTCAGACATGACTTCCCACCCAGTCATTGGCACTACCCTGGGGGTGGGAGCGGCAACTTTGCTCTCTTCCCACCTCTCGTCAGGCGACTCTCCACTGTACCCGATCTTGGGGAATCCAGCGTTCCCTCCGGGACTGGAGGTAGCAGAATACGAGACACTGACATCGACGGGGAGGGTCCAAGCCTCCCACTTCCTGGAGGGAGATCACTGGCCTTCTATTCAGGCCCTGACTAACGACACCGGTCAGTTCCGACTCCCGTTCTGGAAGGCGATACGCCTGCACCACTTCCTACACTCTATTGAGAATCCAGCGCGCTATCAGCGGGAGTTGACGTCCTTCGAGGAATATTGCAGGGAAGAAGGGCCAATGCCACGGGTGCTGTCCAAAATGTATGGATTACTTAACTCTCCCCCAATACAACCCGAGCTGCCCTTCCTACAGAAATGGGAAGCCGAACTGCAGCGCTCCTTCACGGATGCCCAAAGACAGAAGATAATTCGCCTTTCCCTCAAAACATCGATCTGTACAAAAACTCAGGAGCTCAATTATAAGATCCTGACCAGATGGTATTATACCCCCCAGGTCTTACACAGATTTTTTCCTGCGTCCCCCAACCGGTGCTGGAGATGTTTAGCGGAGGTGGGGACGCTCCTCCACATCTTTTGGTCCTGTCCCAAATTGCAGCACTTCTGGTCAACGGTCGGTACGATCACCCAGAAGTTTACAGACCAGGCAATGGTGAACGATCCGGCCTTTTTCCTACTCAATGACACCCCACTCCCGGAACGGACCTACAAGAAGTCAATTGTACGGCACCTACTGAATGCGGCTAAGTCCTGCATTCCTCTTAAGTGGAAAAAGAGATCGCCCCTGTCGGTAGGCATGTGGATGCGGAGGGTGGAGGATATCAGGCGATTGGAGGACCTGGTCCTCACCTCCCAGAACAAGCAGGAGAAGCACTCTCAGGCGTGGAGGCTCTGGAATATGTATATTCTATCAGATGAAGGATTGGAAATGCTTGCTTCCTAATTTGAGCAGGAGACCTGGCCCCGCCGTCTGCGACGGTGGGGGCTCGCCCCCCCAACCCTGGGTCACCCCCCCCCCCCCCGGTCCCTCCCCCCTCACTTTTCGCTCTTCTCTTCACTTCCCTTTTTTCGTTCTATCCCTATCTATCTTTCCCTATACCCCTCCCACTGGGCCTCTACTCACTCTATACCCACTGCTCCCCCGCTGGCGCCCTCTTTTTTTTTTTTGCTGTAGCAAGTGACAGGGGAGACCTGGACAGGGCAATTGAATTTCAGTTGGTCATAGGATAGTGGCGTGATTTGCCCTATGGGGTCTTTATTATATGATACAGACCAGCTGAGGAGGAGGAGGTTATCTGAGTTATCTGGGTAGCCTCGGGATATAGGGCCGATACTGTCCTATGTTTGCTTTGTACACTTGAGAATATCTGGTCCGCCCCAGGATAAGAATGCACATGTTTCTTTCATGGCCCCTCCCGGTGGACAGCACTGTACTGTATTGTATTTTTTTTTTTTTTTTTTTAAGTGTATTTTTTGTGCGTGAACTCGAGAGAGAGGAGCCGGACTGCAGGAGTTGGGAGTAGGCAGACCCTCCCCCCGGAGGCAATCGCCATCCTTCTCCATGCCCCTGGTGGCAATGGCGGGTGTGAAGGGGGGCCTCCCACTCACCCCGCCCTACCTGCTCCTCTTGGGAGCCCAACTGGGGCCCAACGGGACCCCAATGGGGCAGAGGGACTCCCCCTATGAGGGAGTGAGGGGGCCTAGCCCACCCAGCCAGCCCCGTAGGTCCTTCGCCTCTCTTTATTTTAAGAGACCGCATGGCCAAAGTGCGTGTGTTTTAAACCAATTTAGTGTGCGTGCAAGTGTGGTGGTTTTTGTGGGGGGGGGGGGGTGGGCGTACTAAGCACAGGCGTACCTTGCATAGCACACCCACCGGGAGCCGGGCTGAGACCACCAAACTCAATTCACATGTAGCCGAGACCGGGATCCGAACCCTTGGCTGCAGAGGTGAATGGCTTGTCAATCACGTTGAGCCACCACAGCTCCCTATTGTATTTTTTTTTTTATTGTATGCATGTATGTATGTCTTGTTTGTTTTGTAAGAAATAAAAAACGTTATATTTGAAAAAAAAAAAAAAAAAAAATGATACATTATATGGAATTCTAAATCACTATAAACTTTTTAAATATAAATATAATTATAAATAGCATACAAAAATACATTCTTATAGATATTTAAAAATAAATATAATAAATGATACATTATGTAAAATTCTAAAAGATTTTAAATATATTGAAACTGAATATAAACAAATATATAAATTATAAATATATATATTTCTAAATGACTAGAACTATATTAACTATTAACATAATTAATAACACACTATATAGAATTCTAAATAGTTAGAATTCTAATTAAATATAATTTTAATACATTTTAAATATATAGAAGTAAAACTCATTATAACTATATTAAATATAAATATATTGAATGATGCTTTATATAGCATTCTAAATCATTATAACCGTTTTAATATAAATATAATAATAAATAGCATACAATAATACATTTTTATAGATATTTTAAATATAAATACAATAAAAGATACATTTTATAGAATTCTATATTATTAGAACTATAATAAAACTACATATAAAACAATTATAAATTATATGGAAGTCTGAATGACTATAACTATATTAAATATAAATAAAATAACTTATAAAAAACATACAGAAAATAATTTATATTAAATATTTTAAATACAAAAATAATATAAATGATATAAAATGTGCGATAGTGCTCTTTATTTCCAGTATTTATTTCTAGTTTTTAAAAATCACTGACACATATTTACAGATCACATTGAGCCATTCCCACCTGTCCCCGTCCACCAAAGAAGCTAACACTCTAATGTCCCCTCAACCCACATGACTAATTCCCCTACTAGTAGGTTGTTAAATTGCTGCCAGGTAAAACATACAAACTCCATGCAGATAGTCTCGTGCTTGGCATTAGAAAAACATTTGGTGTGCGTGGTGAACGCATTTCGGACTCAGATGTGTCCGGTCATTAAATGTCACTTTTGGGGTTCTCTTGTGGATATTTGGTCGGGGTGCCATTTGCCCAGATAAACAGTCCTGTCAAATCAAGAGTTCTACATACTATAGCTTTTGGTTCCATCAAGGTGGCTCTGGCTCTGACTCAGCAGGAAGCACGTCGGACCTCTGCAGAGAGACCGCTGCTTCCGCTTAGAGAGCAAGTCTGGTAAGTAAAGTGGTAAAAATCACAATAAATTCAGGCCATAACGCTATAAAATGGGTTCTCACCTTGATGCTGGCGCTGACATTCTGGGCACAAAGGACTGGGTCAGACATCACCCAGGACAGGAGCAGGACGGAGTCTATGAACAGCAGGGCGGCCTGTAGACCCAGCAGCGTGAGGTCCTTTATAATCTGCAGGACAAAAACAGGAGTCAGTGTTATGTCATGAGAGGACTGCTAATACAGTGGAACCTCGGTTTAAGAGTAACTTGGTTTGAGAGCTTTTTGATTTGCGCGCAACTTTTTTTTATTTTTTATTCTGAGTTTGTGAGTGTTGACTCGCAAGACCAGCAGAATTCAAGCTAAATAGGCCTGCAGTACCTCATTTGGCCTGAGGTACGGGGGCGCAGGAGCCGAGCAAAGCCAAACATTTGCCTGCAGTACCTCATTTGGCCTGAGGTACGGGGGCGCAGGAGCCGAGCAGAGCCACGAATAGGCCTGCAATACCTCATTTGGCCTGAGGTACAGGGGCGCAGGAGCCGAGCAAAGCCAAACATTTGCCTGCAGTACCTCATTTGGCCTGAGGTACGGGGGTGCAAGAGCCTGAGGTACGGGGGTGCAGGAGCCGAAAACATTAGCCTGCAGTACCTCATTTGGCCTGAGGTAAGGGGGGGCAGGAGCCGAGCAGAGCCGAAAATCGGCCCGTAGTACCTCATTTGGCCTGAGGTACGGGGGTGCAGGTGCCGAGAAAAGCTGAACAGAGGCCTGCAGTACCTCATTTGGCCTGAGGTACGGGGTTGCAGGAGCCGAGAAAAGCCGAACATTGGCCTGCAATACTTAATTTGGCCTGGGGTACAGGGGTGCAGGTGCCGAGAAAAGCCGAACATTGGCCTGCAGTACCTCATTTGGCCTGAGGTACCGGGGCGCAGGAAACGAGCCAAAGTGTCCTCTGGCCCCCACCTCTGGCTGCATTCGGTATTGCATCCCATTAAAGTCAATGCGGGAACAAATTATTTTTGTTTCCATTGACTTCAATGGGAAAATGGTGATTTCCTATGATTTCAGCTCCATCTAGTGGCCATAATGCAGTATTTTTCCATGGTTGACATGTTTCAGGAAAAACAGCATTATGGCCACTAGATGGAGCTGACGATCATAGAAAATCATTGAATTAGGCAAAATATGGTCAGAATTTATGAGGGATACAGGACTTGTCAAACATTTGCGTGTCGTTATTTATAAGTTACATTTTAATATAACTCCCTACTCATTAACACTGGGGGGGGGTTGCGTTATCTAGGGGCCCCTATTCTTAAAGAGAGCTTTCTGATTCCGATAAGATCCCAAACCACAGACCCCAACAACTACTGGACCAGGGCTGTGAGGTATGGGCCCTTGTCCACAATATTGTTAGAAAAAGATGGTTTGCCGAGGTAAGCTTCCTGGCAAGACACCCCCTTTGTTAAGGGCATGAGGCTTGGTATGGTTGAGAAGGGGAGGGTAGGGGGGGTCGCACGCTCACCCCCTCACCCTCTACTGGCTGGTACTAGGGTCTGGTATGTATTTTTAGGGGGACCCCACACTTAAAATCTATACCACACCCCAGGTGTCTGGTATGAACTTCCTTGGGGAAATTTGGGCATTTTTTTCTCTGCACAGATTACCCCCTTAAAATCTATACTAGGGTCTGGTATATATTTTTTTTTGGGGGGGGGGGGCGACTTCAAACATATTTATTTTGTCATTCTTGCTGTATAATGTGCTACAGCAAAAGTGACATTTACAGGGACAAAAAATTGATACAGTTTAAATTGCCAGCAAATGACATTTCCCTGCTGCCTTCTTCTGTTTAAATTGCTAGCTAATAAAATTTCCCTGCAGCTTCCAAAAAAAACTCAAAAACTCCTCCAAAGGTCCCCCAAAGTTTATAGCAGACACAGTGTCTTCCATGCATTTGGGGATTTTTTGTGGGGTCTGTGTGTTTTTTATTTTATTTTTTATTTTTTAGGAAGCCAGCAAGGAAATGTCATTAGCTAGCAATTTAAACTGAAGAAGCCAGCAGGGAAATGTCATTTGCTGCCAATTTATAAAACGTTTTCCTTTGTAAATGTCGGTGCTGATGCAACACTTTCTGTACATCACAGAGATGGGCCTATTCACAGACAAGATTTAGGCAATGCCCCCGGTATGTTTTTTTTTTTTATCATTCAAGTTTAAGTTTATTTTCAAAAAATGAAGAACATACAATGTAGTAAATGTAATACAATAATACATCAGGAAACATTATGTTGACATTTATAATTGTAAACAATAGATTACATTTCGTATCTATATTTCCCCACATCCCCCCCCCCTCCCCCTACATTTTGGGCCAGATTCACAGAGAATTCGATTATCGTAGCGTTTCCGAAATACACTACGCCGCCGTATTTTACCTGGCTCTACGTGGAATCCAGGTAGATTTTGTCCAGTAAACGACGGCGGCGTAGTGTATTTCTCCCGGCGCAATCCATCTACGCGAGTAGGGGGCGTGAAGCATTTAAAATAGGCGCGTTCCCGCGGCGATCGAACTGCGCATGCTCCGTTCCCAAATTTCCCGCCGTGCATTGCGCAAAATCACGTCGTTACGTCGTAGTAGCGTCGTTTACGTACATTCCTATTCCCGAACGAGTTACGTTAAAAAAAAATTTTAAATTTGACGCGGGAACGACGGCCATACTTAACATGGGTTACGCACTGTTAGACCAGCAAAAAGCTCCTCTAACATTACGTAGCCAAAAAATGACGTAGGCGATTGCGAAGGACACTCGTACCTTCGTGGATCGCCGTAAAAACTCATTTGCATACCCCGACGGTGAAAACGACGCGGACTCCACCCAGCGGCCGCAAAAATATCGCAACGTAGATCCGAAGGCTTGCAAAGACGTAAGCCTCTCGGATCGAAGCCCGAAGCCGCCGTATCATGGTTTGAGGATTCAAACTCGTGATACGTTGCGCAAAATTTGAAATTACTCCTGTTTAACACCAGTTAGACAGGCGTAATCGCTCTCTGAATCTGGTCCTTTATCTTTAAGACTAGTAACTTTTAAATGGTAAAGTAAGTGTAGACGATTGGGAAGAGTGGAAATTTGGTAAAGATAGCAAAACATTTTTAGAAATAAATTCCCTATTTAGCAAGCAATTTATAAGCCTTCTATTATAAGCTGAGATTTCAAAACTAAAATATATATAATATAATCAATTGTACCGATCCGGAAAGAGGATAGATCTCTAGGGCACTTCCCTCCACCCCCGAGACCCCTAACGGGAACATTCTGTGTCGAGGGGGAAGGACAGCCCCTTCCACCCAACCTCCCCTCAATATAAAAAAAAAAAAAATTGGATCTGAATGTTATCTAAGGATACATTTCTCAATCAACTCTCAACTTATAAACCTATGAGAAGACAAGGAACTCTATAAATATATATATATATATATATATATATAGTTAAATGATATCCTCCTTACATGAGACATATGGAGAAAGTGGTATGTGGTATATATCTCCTGTGCAGCAAAAAAAGGAAAAAAGAAGAGAATAGAGAAGAGAGGGGAAGAGAAAGAGAAGAGGAAAATAAAAAAAGGAAAGGGGAGAGGGCCTACCTGCCAAAAGATTACATCAGTCTGAGGCAAAAGCCATAACTAAACTCTCATGTTGTAGGGCAGGGGTGCCCAACCTTTTGAAGAGTGAGGGCCACGACGGGGCGGCGTAAAAACGTTCATAGGCAAATGAAAAATCATCGTAAAGGCCACCTAGCGGCCAGCGATGTCATTACATCTACAATCCGACAGTGTAATTGTTTTACACCTGTCGGATCTTCACCTGTATCTATGCGTAAGTGATTCTAGGAATCACACGCATAGATACCCAGTAAAAAAAAAACAGAGATACGACGGTGTTTCCTACGAAACGCCGGCGTATCTCTTTTGAGAATCTGGCCCTGTGAGTTCAGTGATAAACGTACCTTTAATAAGTCTTCCATTCAGATATTACCAGCTGATGCCATCTGAAGCGGAGTGTATTTGGTATTGCTTGTGACAGGAGCCGGTGCTATAAAGGAAGCTTCATTCACAACACTGATGTTCTGGGATGGCGGATCAGCAACCTGCAATCTGGGTTTGCCAAACCACCATCCTAGAGCAGGAGGTCGCGGGCCACATCAGAGGGCTTCGCGGGCCACATGTGGCCCCCGGGCCACTGGTTGGGCACCCCTGTTGTAGGGGATTCCCATATAGTTCAACCAAGGTTCCCAAATTTCAGTGAATTGAGTAAAGGTATCTAACATGGAATTAATTATTTTTTCTTGTTCCATAATCCATAACCTTTCTTTTCATATGTAAAATGGAAACTGATGGTTTCTTCCAAGCAGCTGCATTAGTGATTCTAGCGCCTGTCAAAATAAATAGGATCAGCTGTCTGGTGACCTTAGAGCTCCGTGGTATTAGTCCATTTAATAAAGCAATTGCTGGACACTGATGAAGGCTGCAACCAGTAACTCTCCTGATAATATGAAATACCTTATTCCAGAATCCCCGTATCCTAGGGCATTCCCAACAAGTATGAATCATGGTACCTATTCCTTGACAACCTCTAAAACATAAGGGTGAGGATGACGGATACATGGAGGCATGGGCGTCCGCTCCATAGGGCAAGGGGGGGCCTGGAATCACCAGGAAGAGCCAGGAGCAGGGCCGAACTGGCCCTGGGGCCGATTTAAGCGGTGACTGCAGCTCTCCTCTCCCCTCTAATTGTGCCTTATTTGTGCCTGTCCCTCTTCTGGAATCAGATCCATTTGTCCCTCATTCCAAAAGGTTCTTTTAGATCTGAAATAAATATACTGTCAATATAGTGTAGTGTTTCAGTCAAGGGAAAGGGGTGCTGTGTAATGTAAAGGGGTCCAGTAATGCAGGGTGCTGTGTAATGTAAAGGGGTCCAGTGATGCAGGGTGCTGTGTAATGTAAAGGGGTCCAGTGATGCAAGGTGCTGTGTAATGTAAAGGGGTCCAGTGATGCAGGGTGCTGTGTAATGTAAAGGGGTCCAGTGATGCAAGGTGCTGTGTAATGTAAAGGGGTCCAGTGATGCAGGGTTCTGTGTAATGTAAAGGGGTCCAGTGATGCAGGGTGCTGTGTAATGTAAAGGGGTCCAGTGATGCAGGGTGCTGTGTAATGTAAAGGGGTCCAGTGATGCAGGGTGCTGTGTAATGTAAAGGGGTCCAGTGATGCAGGTTGCTGTGTAATGTAAAGTGGTCCAGTGATGCAGGGTGCTGTGTAATGTAAAGGGGTCCAGTGATGCAGGGTGCTGTGTAATGTAAAGTGGTCCAGTGATGCAGGGTGCTGTGTAATGTAAAGGGGTCCAGTGATGCAGGGTGCTGTGTAATGTAAAGGGGTCCAGTGATGCAGGGTGCTGTGTAATGTAAAGGGGTCCAGTGATGCAGGGTGCTGTGTAATGTAAAGGGGTCCAGTGATGTAGGGTGCTGTGTAATGTAAAGTGGTCCAGTGATGCAGGGTGCTGTGTAATGTAAAGGGGTCCAGTGATGCAGGGTGCTGTGTAATGTAAAGGGGTCCAGTGATGCAGGGTGCTGTGTAATGTAAAGGGGTCCAGTGATGCAGGGTGCTGTGTAATGTAAAGGGGTCCAGTGATGCAGGGTGCTGTGTAATGTAAAGGGGGCCAGAGCTGTGAGGTCCTGCGTAATGTAAAGCTGTCCAAGGGTGCAGTTGTGGAAAGGGAGTACACAGTAGTGACAAATATTGAAAGATGCAGGGGGCACAGTGGGGTGTTTTTACATTTTAACGTGTGGGGGGGGGGGCGCTTTTAACCCCCGCTAGCGATCAAAGAAAGGATAAAATGTGACTGTGTCGCCGCTGCCGAAGCGCCCCCCTCTGAAAAAATTTCAGCGGACGCCCATGCATTGAGGCCAATTTAAATGGAACTAAGTACCATCTAGTGAAAATGTTTATATTAGCTTCAATAAGAGATGTACTCAAAAAGCCCTTGAGAGATCCAGTATAGTTTTTTTTTGCCAATCCATTAGGATTGGCAATCACTCTGAAGCTCTCTTTCCCAGGCTAGCATATGCGGTAACTTTATGTTATTTGATGCAAGAGATTTATAGATGACCGAGATATTACCTTTCCTAAACGGAGCGTGTTCGCATTTATGTTCATATGGGGTTAGAAGGCCAGAGATTAATTCATTGACAATATTGGGGGGTCAGGTGAGAAATGGAAGGGTTAATCACAGACAATATTGGGGGTTCAGGTCAGAAATGGAAGGGATAATCGCAGACAATATTGGGGGGGGGGGGGGTCAGGTCTGAAATGGAAGAGTTAATCACTGACAATATCACTAATCTCCACCAATCGTATTTTTTGACGCCCTTCTTGCCTATTAGCTCAGAAAATGGTCATTTTTGATTTGACAGATTCGGCCCCCATTGGTTTTAACTGGGTTCGGGTTCAGCATCCAAACTTTGTTGGTTGATGAACCCAGGGCAGTTCGTCTCATCCCGGCAGTCACGTGGCACAGGGCACCGATCTCCCACAGCTGACGTCCGGCACCACTCACACCAGACACATCTTGTGTATGCCACAACACGAATATTGGGGGGGTCGGGTCAGAAATGGAAGGGTTAATCACTGACAATATTGGGGGGGGGGGGGGTCAGGTCAGAAATGGAAGGGTTAATCACTGACAATATTGGGGGGTCAGGTCAGAAATGGAGGGGTTAATCACTGACAATATTGGGGGGTCAGGTCAGAAATGGAAGGGTTAATCACTGACAATATTGGGGGGTCAGGTCAGAAATGGAAGGGTTAATCACTGACAATATTGGGG
The DNA here is from genome assembly GCA_029574335.1 of Rana kukunoris. Lineage (NCBI taxonomy): Eukaryota > Metazoa > Chordata > Amphibia > Anura > Ranidae > Rana > Rana kukunoris. Next base: position 49,724 of record JAJQKJ010000938.1, read on the forward strand.
GGTCAGGTCAGAAATGGAAGGGTTAATCACTGACAATATTGGGGGGTCAGGTCAGAAATGGAAGGGTTAATCACTGACAATATTGGGGGGTCAGGTCAGAAATGGAAGGGTTAATCACTGACAACATTACGGGGGTCAGGTCAGAAATGGAAGGGTTAATCACTGACAATATTAAGGGGGGGTCAGAAATGGAAGGGTTAATCACTGACAATATTGGGGGGGTCAGGTCAGAAATGGAAGGGTTAATCACTGACAATATTGGGGGGTCAGGTCAGAAATGGAAGGGTTAATCACTGAACATTACGGGGGTCAGGTCAGAAATAGAAGGGTTAATCACTGACAATATTGGGGGGGGGGGGGTCAGAAATGGAAGGGTTAATCACTGACAACATTACGGGGGTCAGGTCAGAAATGGAAGGGTTAATCACTGACAATATTGGGGGGTCAGGTCAGAAATGGAAGGGTTAATCACTGACAATATTGGGGGGGGGGGGGTGTTCAGTAAAACTCACCACTCGTTTGTCGGGGATGCGATGTGTGAACACTCGATGCAGCCTCCAGCTCTTCCCCAGCAAGGGACCGAACACCAGAGACACCCCGATATACAGGAAGCTGATCCTCACCTGAGGGCCGAGAAACATAAATGATTCAATCAGGGAACACAATCATTCACAAACCCTGTGCGTAGGAGGTACGTCCTTGTCCGTTACAGACCTTGTATGTAGGAGGTACGTCCTTGTCTGTTACAGACCTTGTATGTAGAAGGTACATCCTTGTCTGTTACAGACCTTGTATGTAGGAGGTACGTCCTTGTCTGTTACAGACCTTGTATGTAGAAGGTACATCCTTGTCTGTTACAGACCTTGTATGTAGGAGGTACGTCCTTGTCCGTTACAGACCTTGTGCGTAGAAGGTACGTCCTTGTCTGTTACAGACCTTGTATGTAGGAGGTACGTCCTTGTCTGTTACAGACCTTGTGTGTAGGAGGTACGTCCTTGTCTGTTACAGACCTTGTATGTAGAAGGTACGTCCTTGTCTGTTACAGACCTTGTATGTAGAAGGTACGTCCTTGTCTGTTACAGACCTTGTATGTAGAAGGTACGTCCTTGTCTGTTACAGACCTTGTATGTAGAAGGTACGTCCTTGTCTGTTACAGACCTTGTATGTAGGAGGCAAGTCCTTGTCTGTTACAGACCTTGGGCCAGATTCACATACACTTAATATTGCGCTGCGTAATCGAAATACTCTACGCTGCCGTATTTTACCAGGCTCTACACCGAATTCTGGTAGATTTTTGCCCGCTACGGCGGCGTAGTCTATTTCTCGCCGTGTAATCAAAATACGCGATTAGGGGGCGTGAATCATTTAAATTAAGCGTTCCCGCGGCGATCGAACTGCGCATGCTCCGTTCAGAAATTTCCCGCCGTGCATTGCGCGAAATCACGTCGTTACGTCATTCGTTGTTTGAGTAGCGTCGTTTACGGACATTCCTATTCCCGGACGACTTACGTAAAAAATAATAAAAGACGTCGGAAAACGTAGAAATTCGACGCGGGAACGACGGCCATACTTAACACGGGCTGTCTAATATTAGAGCAGCAAAAAGCTGGTATAGTGTTACGCAAATAAAAGATGACTAAAGATGCCGTAAGAGATTGCGATTGAAGATCGTAATTTTGGGGATCGCCGGCAAAAGCTCATTTGCATACCCCGACGCGGAAAAAGACGGGAAGTCCACCCAGTGGCCGCAATTTTATTGCAGCGTAGATCCGAAGGCGTACGAACACGTAATCCAGTCGAATTGAAGCCCGCAGCCGTCTATTCATGGTTTGAGGTTTTCGACTAGCTAAAAAAACGCGCGTAATTTGAAAGTACTCCAGTCTAACACCCAGTTACACAGGAGTTACAGCTCTCTGAATCTGGCCCCTTGCGTGTAGAAGGCACGTCCTTGTCTGTTACAGACCTTGTGCATAGAAGGTACGTCCTCGGCTGTGACTCACCTGAATTACAGTCGGTATGGAGGAGATGGATTCCTGGAGAGCGAATAGGAATGCACTGATGTACACCAGAAGACTTCCCAGCAGGATGATGAGGTTCAGGTTGGGGCTGGACATCTTCACTATCCTGACACAAAGGGGAAAACAGCCAATGTCCTGGATTGTTATACAACTCCGTGTCATATAAATAAACATAAATATATACAAAGTGTCATTTCTTCAGAGTCATCACATCAAAAGATATAAAATAATGTTTACAAAAATGTGATACAAATGTTTATACAGGGCCGCCATCAGGAATTATGGGGCCACTTACACAGCTTCAGGCATGGGCCCCCTGGAGCAGAGAATCGGGGGGGGGGGGGCACTGAGGCTGCCGCAAATTGAGAAGCGGCCGCAAATTGAGAAGCGGGGGGGGGGGGGGGCTGCCGCAAACTGAGGCTGAGAAGCAGGGGGGGGCACTGAGGCTGCCGCAAATTGAGAAGCAGGGGGGGGCACTGAGGCTGCCGCAAATTGAGAAGCGGGGGGGGGGCACTGAGGCTGCCGCAAATTGAGAAGCAGGGGGGGGCACTGAGGCTGCCGCAAATTGAGAAGCAGGGGGGGGCACTGAGGCTGCCGCAAATTGAGAAGCAGGGGGGGGCACTGAGGCTGCCGCAAATTGAGAAGCGGGGGGGGGGCACTGAGGCTGCCGCAAATTGAGAAGCGGGGGGGGGGCACTGAGGCTGCCGCAAATTGAGAAGCTGGGGGAGTTCCTCTGCGCCCTTTAATAAAAAGATATACCTCGGCAGAATGGCACGGCTGGGCACAATCACGCACAGGTAAGTGTTTCTTTAAGCCCAGCCGGAGGCACGCGCCCTCAGTCCCGGTCCAAAGCTCCGTGGCCGCGGGACCCGTGGACCTGAGCGCCGCGATCGGTCGCAGGAGCTGAAGAACGGGGAGAGGTGAGTGTAAACACACCTTCCCCGTTCTTCTGTGTGGCAGTGTCACTGATCGTGTGTTCCCTGATATAGGAAAAGACGATCAGTGACGTCACACGTCCGGCCCCGCCCCCCTACAGTTAGAAACACATAGGAGGTCACACTTAATCCCCTACAGCGCCCCCTAGTGGTTAACTCCTAAACTGCCATTGTCATTTTCACAGAAATCGGCGCATTTTTATAGCACTTTTCGCTGTGAAAATGACAACGGTCCCAAAAATGTGTCAAAACTGTCCGACGTGTCCGCGGCAATGTCGCAGTCACGAAAAAAAAAAAAAATCGCTGATCGCCGCCATTAGTCGTAAAAAAAACAATAATGATAAAAATGCAATAAAGCTATCGCCTATTTTGTAAACAACCGTATAATTTTTGCGCAAACCAACCGATAAACGCTTATTGCTAGGATACGTATCGGCCTGAACTGAGGAAAAAATCGTTTTTTTTATATATTTTTGGGGGGATATTTATTACGGCAAAAAGTAAAAAATATTGCATTTTTTTTTCAAAATTGTCGCTCTATTTTTGTTTATAGCGCAAAAAATAAAAACCGCAGAGGTGATCAAATACCACCAAAAGAAAGCTCTATTTGTGGGGAAAAAAGGACGTCAATTATTGTTTGGGAGCCGCGTCGCACGACCGCGCAATTGTCCGTTAAAGCGACGCAGTGCCGAATCGCAAAAAGTGGGCAGGTCCTTTACCTGCCTAATGGTCCGGGTCTTAATTGGTTAAAGTGTCAAAGTAGAAAGTTTAAAGTAAAATTAACAATCATTTACTTTTAAAGCGCCAAGTCCCCGGGTAGCTCGCACGCTGAAGCGAACGCACACGTAAGTCCCGCCCACATCTGAAAAAACGCTGTTCAGACCACACATGTGAGGTGTCGCCGCGATTGGCAGAGTGAGAGCGATAATTCTAGCCCTCGACCTCCTCTCTGACTCAAAACGTGCAACATGTAAAAAAAAGTAGCGAAGTTTGGCGCCATTCCACGCTTGACATGTTGGATTTATTTACTCGGCGCAGCTTCATCTTTCACATTATGCAAAAAAAAAAAAAAGGCGTTTAAAAATGATTGCGCAAATACCGTGCGAGATAAAAAGTTGCAACGACCGCCATTTTATTCCCTAGGGTGTCTGCGAAAAATATATATATGTATAATGTTTGGGGGTTCTGAGTAAATGATGATTTTTGCATGTAGGAGAGAAGTGCCACAATAGGCGCGGTGTGGAGGTGGTTAAGGGCATTGTTCATGGCCGCTGTAGCCGCCCCCCTATTCAGGTGTCCCGCCCCTTTTCGGAAGTTTTAAAAAATGTGGAATCGGAGCGCAGAAAGAAAAGCAAATGAATATTCGCTTGTCTAACACTGAACCACCTCTCAGCCAATAAGGAGGCATGGGACTAATTTTCATGACCTGATTGGCTGAAGGCACAGGCGCTCCGATTGGATGCCTAGAAGGAAGGAAGAAGAGACAAATGGAGGACACAGGAGCCGCCGCCTGACCCACTGCTCATCCCACCATCTTCCCCCCCCCACCCGTCACCCGCTGTCTGATCCCCCACTGCAATTGACGGGCACAGTGTCTGCAATTGATGGGCACAGTGGCTGCAATTGATGGGCACAGTGGCTGCAATTGATGGGCACAGTGGCTGTAATTGATGGGCACAGTGGCTGCAATTGATGGGCACAGTGGCTGCATTTGATGGGCACAGTGGTGGCATTTGATGGGCACAGTGGCTGCATTTGATGGGCACAGTGGCTGCAATTGATGGGCACAGTGGCTGTAATTGATGGGCACAGTGGCTGCAATTAATGGGCACAGTGGCTGCATTTTATGGGCACAGTGGCTGCAATTGATGGGGCACAGTGGCTGCAATTAATGGGGCACAGTGGCTGAAATTTATGGGCACAGTGGCTGTAATAGATGGGAAAAGTGGCTGCAATTGATGGGCACAGTGGCTGCATTTGATGGGCACAGTGGTGGCATTTGATGGGCACAGTGGCTGCATTTGATGGGCACAGTGGCTGCAATTGATGGGCACAGTGGCTGCATTTGATGGGCACAGTGGCTGCATTTGATGGGCACAGTGGCTGCATTTGATGGGCACAGTGGCTGCAATTGATGGGCACAGTGGCTGTAACTGATGGGCACAGTGGCTGCATTTGATGGGCACAGTGGCTGCATTTGATGGGCACAGTGGCTGCAATTGATGGGCACAGTGGCTGCAATTGATGGGCACAGTGGCTGTAATTGATAGGCACAGTGGCTGTAATTGATAGGCACAGTGGCTGCAATTAATGGGCACACTGGCTGCATTTGATGGGCACAGTAGTGGCATTTGAGGGGCACAGTGGCTGCAATTGATGGGAACAGTGGCTGCAATTGATGGGCACAGTGGCTGCATTTAATGGGCACAGTGGCTGCAATTTGGAGCACCAGCCGCCACTGAGTACAATGTCTTCCCTTCTATGGGTGACCTCAGGACCTCACATGTTGGGGTTCTGCCGGTACCTGTTCTGCCGGAAGCGAATGGTGAAGATGATGAAGAAGAGACACAAAAGGAGTCCACAGGAGAGCAGAGATCCCAGAATTCCCTGTACTGCCATGGAAAGCTGTGTTCTGTCAGAGGCCTGTAGGGGGAGACACCGAGCATCACTCATCACACCGCATACTAATAAATCCTACATCATACATATCAGTCATATAGAACAACTACTGCAGGGAAATCTCACCATTGTGGGAGGGGCAGAGACACAAACTACTGCAGGAAATCTCCCCATTGTGGGAGGGGCAGAGACACAAACTACTGCAGGAAATCTCACCATTGTGGGAGGGGCAGAGACACAAACTACTGCAGGAAATCTCCCCATTGTGGGAGGGGCAGAGACACAAACTACTGCAGGAAATCTCCCCATTGTGGGAGGGGCAGAGACACAAACTACTGCAGGAAATCTCACCATTGTGGGAGGGGCAGAGACGCAAACTACTGCAGGAAATCTCACCATTGTGGGAGGGGCAGAGACACAAACTACTGCAGGAAATCTCACCATTGTGGGAGGGGCAGAGACACAAACTACTGCAGGGAATCTCCCCATTGTGGGAGTGGCAGAGACACAAACTACTGCAGGAAATCTCACCATTGTGGGAGGGGCAGAGACACAAACTACTGCAGGGAATCTCCCCATTGTGGGAGGGGCAGAGACACAAACTACTGCAGGAAATCTCACCATTGTGGGAGGGGCAGAGACACAAACTACTGCAGGAAATCTCACCATTGTGGGAGGGGCAGAGACACAAACTACTGCAGGGAATCTCCCCATTGTGGGAGGGGCAGAGACACAAACTACTGCAGGGAAATCTCTCCATTGTGGGAGGGGCAGAGACACAAACTACTGCAGGAACTCTCACCATTGTGGGAGGGGCAGAGACACAAACTACTGCAGGAAATCTCACCATTGTGGGAGGGGCAGAGACACAAACTACTGTAGGAAATCTCATCATTGTGGGAGGGGCAGAGACACAAACTACTGCAGGAACTCTCACCATTGTGGGAGGGGCAGAGACACAAACTACTGCAGGAAATCTCACCATTGTGGGAGGGGCAGAGACACAAACTACTGCAGGAAATCTCATCATTGTGGGAGGGGCAGAGACACAAACTACTGCAGGAAATCTCCCCAAATAAAATTTACATTTAAAACAAAGTCACAGTGTAAGATTCATAGATGACATCACTCACCCCTGACATGCGGCACAACTCCTGTAGGACCCCCAGCGCCTCCATTCTGTCCAATGTTGTCTCTATGTGACTTTCTGATAGGGCGCTACAGTTCAGGGGGGGCTCCATGCCCTGAGCCCTCCTTGAGGGTCAGCTGGTACCATCCAGGATCCGATGTTCCCCCAGAATCATGGAGAGTCCCGTTTCCAACCACAGGTAAGTCATCCGATTAGTCCTTGAGGTGATTGGATCGTATTATTTACATGGGCCAATCACGATTCACATTGAAAACAAAATCATCTCCGATTCGTTACTGCAAGTGAAAAGAATCAAAATTAGTTCTAAACTGTTATCTGGTAAGAAGGACGTCGTCTTTTTTTTTTTTTTTTTTTAATAACAAGCATGTTATACTTACCTCCGCTGCACAGAGTGGCCCCCGATCCACCTCTTCTGGGGTCCCTCAGCGGTGCTCCTGGCTCCTCCTCTTTTTGAGTGCCCCGTCGAAAAAGCTATCTCTCTATCTCCCGTCTGATCAATGTTTATAAACAATGTTACTTTGTATCTCTATCTCCCGTCTGATCAATGTTTATAAACAATGTTACTTTGTATCTCTCCATCTCCTGTCTGATCAATGTTTATAAACAATGTTACTTTGTATCTCTCCATCTCCTGTCTGAACAATGTTTATAAACAATGTTACTTTGTATCTCTATCTCCTGTCTCATCAATATTTATAAACAATGTTACTTTGTATCTCTCTATCTCCCTTCTGATCAATGTTTATAAACAATGTTACTTTGTATCTCTCCATCTCCTACCTGATCAATGTTTATAAACAATGTTACTTTGTATCTCTCTATCGCCTGTCTGATCAATGTTTATAAACAATGTTACTTTGTATCTCTCTATCTCCCGTCTGATCAATGTTTATAAACAATGTTACTTTGTATCTCTCTATCGCCTCTCTGATCAATGTTTATAAACAATGTTACTTTGTATCTCTCTATCGCCTGTCTGATCAATGTTTATAAACAATGTTACTTTGTATCTCTCCATCTCCATTCATATTGGAATATTATGTGGTCTGTGGTATTAGAAGCTGTGCTGTTCTCCCTGATGGTGCAGGTGTATAAATCGGTCACTAGATGGCAGCATTGGACACTTATAATCACACAATTATAACAAGCCCTCTCTCAGGGGGTTCTCTTTGTATTGCACGCAGCAATGCAGATGCACCCAATGAACCGTGCACCACCCTATGTACCGTGCACCACCCTATGTACCTTGCACCACCCTATGTACCGTGCACCACCCTATGTACCGTGCACCACCCAATGTACCGTGCACCACCCAATGTACCGTGCACCACCCTATGTACCGTGCACCACCCAATGTACCGTGCACCACCCTATGTACCGTGCACCACCCTATGTACCGTGCACCACACAATGTACCGTGCACCACCCTATGTACCGTGCACCACCCAATGTACCGTGCACCACCCTATGTACCGTGCACCACCCAATGTACCGTGCACCACCCTATGTACCGTGCACCACCCTATGTACCGTGCACCACCCAATGTACCGTGCACCACCCTATGTACCGTGCACCACCCAATGTACCGTGCACCACCCTATGTACCGTGCACCACCCAATGTACCGTGCACCACACAATGTACCGTGCACCACCCAATGTACCGTGCACCACCCTATGTACCGTGCACCACCCAATGTACCGTGCACCACCCTATGTACCGTGCACCACCCAATGTACCGTGCACCACCCAATGTACCGTGCCCCACCCTTTGTACTCCTCTACCATGCCGTAGACCATCCTCTGTACTGCGATACCATGCCATGGACTGTCCCTTGTACTTCTTAACAATCCCATGGGCCATCCTATGTACCCTTTCACCATGCCATGGACCAGGGCTGGTACAAAGAGTTTTGACACCCTAGGCGAAACCTAATTTTGTTGCCCCCTGACTCCACCCCCTTTCCACCCCACCTTTTTAATGAAGCGCCCAAATGCAGCCTCACCAGCGTCCATCAAATGCACCCTCACCAGCCCCCATCAATACAGTCTACCAGCACCCATCACTGCAGCCCAACTAGTGTCCATCAATGAAGCCTCACCAGCGCCCATCAATACAGCCTACCAGCACCCATCAATGCAGCTTCACCAGCGCCCATCAATGAAGCCTCACCAGCACCCATTAATGCAGCCTCACCAGTGCCCATCAATGCAGCCTAACAGCACCCATCAATGTAGCCTCACCAGTGCCCATTAATGAATGTTTGCTTGCTTCCATTCATTCGGAAATCGGGACACAGACACAGTCCTCCGCTGCACCTCTGACACTATGTGTGAATGGAGCGGCCGCTGCCTGCCGATGCTGAGACTTAGTTGCTTGCTACAGAGAGAAGAGAGTAGAAACACCAGTGGCCTGGCACCCAAGGCAGCTGCCTAGTTTGCCTAGTAATAGCACCGACCCTGCCATGGACTCTATGCACGCTTTCACCAGTCCATGGACTATCCTATGTACATTGCCATCATGCCATGGGCAATCCTATGTTCTCCCCCACCATGCCCCATGCCATGGATCATCTTATATACTCCTCACCGTGCTGTGGGCCCCCCGAGTCCTCCACCTCCACTGTTATAAGTTGCACTGCTCTGTAACAGTGATCTGGCACCCTTCCATCATGACATCTCGCTCATACAACCAACGAATTGCACTCTTCCTAAGGTGACTCAGACAGATTCGTCTTAACATGTCATTTCCTCTCTTATTCTGCAGAGGTGTTAAAAACCATGAAAAATACTAAATCCCGTTCAGCTTATAAAATCTGCTGATGTCATCGATGACGTCAGAGACGTCTCAGTTCAACCGCATGCCTTGGAGCAGCAGAGACCATGTGAGCCGGCATCGGAGGTAGGCGGGACTCTCCTTATAATAGGAATAATCTCCTGGGAATAATGGAACCTAAATTCTACCATGAGGCTCCATTATATGTCGGATTTACAGTCGGTGGGCCCCTTGCGTTACTCCAATGGGCTGAAGATGTGGGCTGGCCTCCGCTTCCTCTCACATATCTAGTGACAGTGCTCACTAGGGCCGGTGCTACCACTAGGCAAACTAGGCAGCCGCCCAGGGCACACTGCTGCCTAGGGCACCCGGCCGATGGTTTTCCTACTCTCTTCTCTCTGCAGAAAGCAACTAAGTCTCAGCATCAGCAGGCAGCCGCTGCTCTATTCATAGATAGTGTCAGAGGTGCAGCGGTGGCCGAGGACTTCGTCTGTATCCAAACTCCCGAATGAATGGAAGTAAGCAAACATTCATTGACGGGCACTGGTGAGGCTGCATTGATGGGCGCTGGTAGGCGTTATTGATTGGCACTGGTGAGGCTGCATTTGATGGGCATGGTGAGGCTTTATTGATGGGCATGGTGAGGCTTTATTGATGGGTGCCGGTGAGGCTGCATTTGATGGATGCTGGTGAGGCTGCATTTGATGGGCGCTGGTAAGGCTGCATTGATAGGTGCTGGTGAGGCTGCATTTGATGGATGCTAGTGAGGCTGCATTTGATGGGCACTGGTGAGGCTGCATTGATGGGCATGTTGAGGCTGCATTGATGGGCGCTGGTAGGCTTTATTGATGGGCACTGGTGAGGCTTTATTGATGGGCATGTTGAGGCTGCATTGATGGGCGGTAGTGAGGCTGCATTTGATGGGCGCTGGTGAGTCTGCATTTGATGGGCGCTGGTGAAGCTGCATTTGATGAGTGCTGGTGAGTCTGCATTTGATGGGCATGGTGAGGCTATATTGATAGGTTCTGGTGAGACTGCATTTGATGGCCACTGGTGAGGTTGCATTTGATGGGCACGGGTGAGGCTGCATTTGATGGGCATGGTGAGGCTGCATTGATAGGTGCTGGTGAGACTGCATTTGATGGGCACTGGTGAGGTTGCATTTGATGGGCACTGGTGAGGTTGCATTTGATGGGCACTGGTGAGGCTGCATTGATAGGTGCTGGTGAGGCTGCATTTGATGGGCACTTCATTAAAAAGGTATGGTATACATGGGCAGGGAAAAGGGGGTGGAGTTAGGGGTGGAGTCAAGAGGGGGCGACAAAATTAGGTTTTGCCTAGGGTGCCAAAAATCCTTGCACCGGCCCTGGTGCTCACACATCATCAATCTTAGTAAAAATTACCAACATGACCCTTCCACAGGACCCCGGGCCCTCTTATTTCATCACACAGCTATGTCTGCCCCCCATGTAAGAATACGGTGACACCGAACCCACTGAACATGACCAACAGACCCCCCCCCCCCCCGCCTCCTTCAGTAGAGGAACGGAATATGGTGGACATAATTACTACACTTACAACGGCCGACAATGATAGGTGATTGCAAATCATGGGTGAGCTGAATACATTGTGATTCATGGCCCAGATCTTTATAAATTAATCTCAAACATTGTGTATCAGTTTTAGATCTTATGTATCAATTCCAGATCTTGTCCCAGATCTCATGTATCGATCCAGGTCTTATCCCAAATGGTAAATATCAATCCCAGATCTTATGTATCAATCCCAGATCTTATACATTATCTCACAAAAGTAAGTACACCCCTCACATTTTTGTAAACCTTTTTTTGTATCTTTTCATGTGAAGAACGCTGAAGAAATGGCACTTTGTATCTCCAATGTTGTGTAGTGAGTGTACAGCTTGTATAACAAATAACTCAACACACAGCCATTAATGTCTAAACTGCTGGCAACAAAAGTGAGGACACCCCCTAAGTCACAGATCTCATGTATCAGTCCCAGATCTTATGTATCAGTCCCAGATCTTATCCCAGATCTCATGTATCAATCCCAGATCTTATGTAAAAGAAGGGGGTGTTGTCTGCGCTGAAAGTGAACAGGGGGGGAGGAGGGGGGGTGTGGGTGATAGGGGTGAATGGATGGGACGGGTGGCTGGATGGGTGGATGCAGGTGGGTTTAGGACAACATGATAACCAACATAATCGAAACAATGATGTGAATGAATATACACATAAGGGTGATAGCCAATAAATCAAAAATTATTATTACAATAAGGAAAAACCCAACACACTAGCCGGTGTAATGTGAAACCAGTGAAAAACAATCCTAAATCCAAACTATAAGACCAGAGAAAATTCCATGAGGAAATGCCTCTGGATGGAAAAAATGTGAAATAAATAAAGTCTCTAGTGAAAAAACCCAAGAGTCCAGATAAGTCCAAATTGAAATGGTGGTGCCAGGAAAGGGTGACAGCAGAAAGCACCTCAGGTGGTCCCCAGCTCCTCACCTCAAGGCTATAGCTCGGATAGCCTGCAACAGCACCTCCCGGTGGAGGACAGTGATCCCTCGGCAGGGCAAGCAGCAGAGGCACTCCTCAGCGGTAAAGGTAAAGCAAAAAAGAAGAAAGCAAGTGAGTGACAATAAAAGACGTCTAGTAGGCAACGAGTGTCACTTGTACATCCACTCACCACGGGGTGATGGATGATGGGCCTATCTCCCACGAACAGCGAGTTCGTACTTCTAATGGCAGATATCCTCTTCTAAGCTGGCCAGATGGTCACTCACAACAAGGGATCTCTCAGATGGCATACATGATAAAAGAAACAGACCATAGCGCAATCCCGCAAGGTAAAAAACACATTTAATAAAAAAATAAAACTCACATTTAAAACGATCCAAAAGGCACAAAACAAACAGACGTCAGGAACACTCTGCGTCAGGCGTATGGACTCTGTGGCTCCTAGGATCCTATCCCATCTGAGAGATCCCTTGTTGTGAGTGACCATCTGGCCAGCTTAGAAGAGGATATCTGCCATTAGAAGTACGAACTCGCTGTTCGTGGGAGATAGGCCCATCATCCATCACCCCGGGGTGAGTGGATGTACAAGTGACACTCGTTGCCTACTAGACGTCTTTTATTGTCACTCACTTGCTTTCTTCTTTTTTGCTTTACCTTTACCGCTGAGGAGTGCCTCTGCTGCTTGCCCTGCCGAGGGATCACTGTCCTCCACCGGGAGGTGCTGTTGCAGGCTATCCGAGCTATAGCCTTGAGGTGAGGAGCTGGGGACCACCTGAGGTGCTTTCTGCTGTCACCCTTTCCTGGCACCACCATTTCAATTTGGACTTATCTGGACTCTTGGGTTTTTTCACTAGAGACTTTATTTATTTCACATTTTTTCCATCCAGAGGCATTTCCTCATGGAATTTTCTCTGGTCTTATAGTTTGGATTTAGGATTGTTTTTCACTGGTTTCACATTACACCGGCTAGTGTGTTGGGTTTTTCCTTATTGTAATAATAATTTTTGATTTATTGGTTATCACCCTTATGTGTATATTCATTCACATCATTGTTTCGATTATGTTGGTTATCATGTTGTCCTAAACCCACCTGCATCCACCCATCCAGCCACCCGTCCCATCCATTCACCCCTATCACCCACACCCCCCCTCCTCCCCCCCTGTTCACTTTCAGCGCAGACAACACCCCCTTCTTTTACATATACATTTTTCTCTCTGCCCAGGACAGAGTGTCAGGAGTCTGCTGCAGAATCCCCAGTCCACCTTCCAGCCCAATTCCACTCCCACCCATCCCCCTTGGTAGCGCAGGAGTCTTTCCATATATCCGAATCCCAGATCTTATCCCAGATCTTATGTACCGATCCCAGATCTCATGTATCAATCCCAGATCTTATCCCAGATCTTAAGTATCAATCCCAGATCTTATGTATCAGTCTCAGATCTTACGCATCAATCCCAGATCCTAAATATCAATCCCAGATTTTATCCCCTGATCTTATTTACCGATCCCAGATCTTATGTATCGATCCCAGATCTTATCCCAGATCTTATGTACCGATCCCTGATCTTATCCCAGATCTTATGTACCGATCCCAGATCTTATCCCAGATCTTATGTACCGATCCCTGATCTTATCCCAGATCTTATGTACCGATCCCTGATCTTATCCCAGATCTTATGTACCGATCCCAGATCTTATCCCAGATCTCATGTATCAATCCCAGATCTTATCCCAGATCTTAAGTATCGATCCCAGATCTTATCCCAGATCTTATGTACCGATCCCTGATCTTATCCCAGATCTTATGTACCGATCCCAGATCTTATCCCAGATCTCATGTATCAATCCCAGATCTTAAGTATCAATCCCAGATCTTATGTATCAGTCTCAGATCTTACGTATCAATCCCAGATCCTAAATATCAATCCCAGATCTTATCCCAGATCTTAAGTATCAAGCCAAGATCTTATCCCAGATCTTATGTACCAATCCCAGATCTTATTTACCGATCCCAGATCTTATGTATCGATCCCAGATCTTATCCCAGATCTTATGTACCGATCCCAGATCTTATCCCAGATCTCATGTATCAATCCCAGATCTTATCCCAGATCTTAAGTATCAATCCCAGATCCTAAATATCAATCCCAGATCTTATCCCAGATCTTAAGTATCAATCGCAGATCCTAAATTTCAATCCCAGATCTTATTCCAGATCTTATGTATTAATCCCAGATCGTATCCTAGATCTGTGTATCAGTCTCAGATCTCATGTATCATTTCCAGATCGTGTCCCAGATCTTATGTACCGATCCCAGATCTTATCCCAGATCTTATGTACTGATCCCAGATCTTATCCCAGATCTTATGTACTGATCCCAGATCGTATGTATCAATCCCAGATCGTGTCCCGGATCTTATGTAACAATCTTAGATCTTTGTATCTTTATGTTGTATTGCTTGATGTAGACACAAGAAGACCTTCTGATTACAGGTCATAGTAAAATAGGTCATAGTAAAATAGGTGACCTCTTTTATCACGCAGAGCTTCTACCCCTCCCCCGAGTCCCCATTGTCTTTGTAATTATATGTACAATGTTTGAAGAATTCTTTTAGTATTTTAGGACGCTGATTGTTGTTGTCCTCTGACATCATTCCACTTACAGAGAATACGCAGATCCCTAAAATACTAATAAAAGCAGAACAACATCATGGCGGGGACGCGCTGTATTGGTACATGAAGGTCTTTGAATCTTTCCTGTTTCCTGTATGGATAAAAAATTACAAACATTTTATTGAGAAAAAAATCTATATCTCCCGGTCCAAACTTATCCTGGGTCAGTGACTTTGTGTATTGTAGTCGGGTGGGGGGGGGTATTCATTCATAAATGAGGGCATAGGCGTGCGCACAGGGTGTGCCAGTTGTGCCCAGGCACACCCTAATCACACTGTGCAGCATAGATTCCCCCTACTGCCCTGGCTCCCATCTTTCCCCCCGCAGCGCTGGCAGCTTCCCTCATCTACTATCGGTTGTTGCTGCTGGGATGTTTTAGGAGTGTGGAAGGGGCCGGTAAATATGAAATTTATTGGCCCCTTCCCTTTCTAAAGGAAGATCGTGAGAAATCGGTAGTGTGTGTGTTTGACCTTTGGGGTGCACACCCTAATGCAATAGGCTGCACACACCTATGAATGAGGGCAAGACACTGGATAAGAATTCTCAGTAAGAATTTGTTTGCACTGGTGGCAGAGGGGAAGTAAAAATAGGCGCTTGAACTGCGTTTTTACCAACCCTGACCACTCACCTGAAATCTTACATAGAGAGGGGGAATTACATTGCCATGCCTGCAAAACTTAATGGTGCAGCATGTTGGCATGTCCAGTTTGAGAGGCGGCATCGCTTGTCATACTCAGCCTTAGAGGTTAATGGGACCGTGCCGCCACCATGTGCCAAACAGGGCAATAGTTCAGTGTAAAATCCCCATTGGGATAGCAAACATCGCCACCGGCAACCGAAAAGTAGGTGTGTGATTCAACCTCGCTTTTTACAGGGTGGTAAAATCTGCCAGTGCGTGAATGAGGCCTCAATCAGTGGATCCAGCGAGGCTGCCCTCAACAAAATGAGCCCACCCTTAAAAAGGGACCCCAGAATTTAGAACCAATGTACATGGGCGTCCGCAGAACTTTCTTCAGGGGGAGGCATCATTTTAGAGTCACCCGTGCACCGCCCCTTTTTCGACAATGTCATTATTACATTTTCATGGTCAGAGACTGCAGAGTACAGTCCCTAGGATAATGGCTAACGGGCAGGACGATCGCTCACTCTGTGTTCCACGGGGGGCGACTCTGATCAGTACTTGTACGTGGCTGGAACGAGGTGGAGGCTAGCACTCAGCATCACAAGCAGTCTTCAAGGGATCACTTACAGTCCCAAGGAGCACGTGGACTTTTACGTGGCTGGGATGAGGTGGCTGCGGATCCTGACGTCCTCAGTGACCCAGAGGACTGGGCCCCAAAACCTACGCTGCATGGCCTCCCTGATCCTGCAAAGCCTGCGTAAGGATACTTGTGTTCATGGTATCAAGGAGAGGGATCATTACTGGCTGGCAACTCTCCTTGATCCACGTTACAAGAGTAAGGTTGTGGACCTTATCTTGCCGGTGCAGAGGGAGCAGAAGATGAAACATCTTTGGGAGGTCTTGCAGAAGGGTCTGTGCAACGTGTTCCCAGAACCGGGGGGATTACCAAATCCTGGTCCTGGAGAACGTGTTGCTGAGGCTTCGGTGAGTCACAGAAGGAGCAGTGGAGAAGGTGGCCGTCTGCCTGATGCCTTCAGACAATTTTTTAGTCCGCAGCCCTAAGGTCTGACCGGTTCCAGCAACCATCGCCAGCGTCTGGTTTACATGGTGCGGGAATACCTAGGGGCAAGATCAGACTTGGACACCTTCCCCACCGAAAATCTTCTGGCTTACCGGGTCTTGAGGATTGATCACTGGCCAGAGCTTGCACAGTACGCAATTGAGCTACTGGCCTGTCCTGCATCCAGCGTTCTTTCAGAACGCACATTTAGTGCTGCTGGAGGCTTTGTGACCGATCACAGGGTGCGCCAATCAGCGCCACCTAGCAGTGCTGCCTATCAGTGTAACCTACCAGTGCTGATCAGTGCCCATCATTGCCATCCATCAGTGCCCATCACTGCGACCCATCATTAACCATCACTGCCAGCTATCAGCGCCACTTCTCAGTGCCCACCCGTGCCACCTATCAATGCCCTTCAAGTGGAAAAAGGAAATATGGACAGCCGCACTCCAAAAAACCTTGATGGTTGTCTTTACTTAAAAGAAGGAAAGGTGCGCTACTAGCTATGATTAAGCACTAGTTAATAGTGCGAAACGCGTCAGCCGTTTTACCCCCCGTGTTGTGTGCTCTGTAGTGCATCTTTCCTTCTTTTAAATAAAGACAACCATCAAGGTTTTTTGGAGTGCGGCTGTCCATATTTCCTTTTTCCACTTGTTGTCTTGTGCATTGCCAGCACCCTCGATCTCCTGAGACCATACTGATCATCCCAACACAATCCACCTGGAGCGGTAACTTTCTTTCTCTATCAATGCCCTTCTGTGCCACCCATCACTGCCACCTCTCAGTGTCACCTCTCAGTGACCATCAGTGCAGGCTATCAGTGCCCATCAGCGCAGGCTATCGGTGCCCATCAGTGCAGGCTATCATTGCTTATCAGCGCAGGCTATCAGTGCTCATCAGCGCAGGCTATCAGTGCCCATCAGCGCAGGCTATCAGTGCCCATCAGCGCAGGCTATCAGTGCCCATCAGCGCAGGCTATCATTGCCCATCAGTACAGGCTATCAGTGCCCATCAGTACAGGCTATCATTGCCCATCAGTACAGGCTATCAGTGCCCATCAGTGCAGGCTATCGGTGCCCATCAGCGCAGGCTATCGGTGCCCATCAGCGCAGGCTATCGGTGCCTATCAGCGTAGGCTATCGGTGCCCATCAGCGCAGGCTATCGGTGCCCATCAGCGCAGGCTATCGGTGCCCATCAGCGCAGGCTATCGGTGCTCATCAGCGCAGGCTATCGGTGCCCATCAGCGCAGGCTATCGGTGCCCATCAGCGCAGGCTATCGGTGCCCATCAGCGCAGGCTATCGGTGCCCATCAGCGCAGGCTATGGGTGCTCATCAGCGCAGGCTATCGGTGCCCATCAGCGCAGGCTATCGGTGCCCATCAGCGCAGGCTATCGGTTCCCATCAGCGCAGGCTATCGGTGCTCATCAGGGCAGGCTATCGGTGCCCATCAGCTCAGTCTATCGGTGCTCATCAGGGCAGGCTATCGGTGCTCATCAGGGCAGGCTATCGGTGCCCATCAGCGCAGGCTATCGGTTCCCATCAGCGCAGGCTATCGGTGCCCATCAGCGCAGGCTATCGGTGCCCATCAGTGCAGGCTATCGGTGCTCATCAGGGCAGCCTTATCTGCGTACATCAATGAAGGAGAAAAATTACCGTTTGCAAAATTTTATAATAAAATATAAAAAAATGTAAAAATAAAATAAATTGTCTTTTTTAATAGAAAAAAAAAAAGAGGTGATCAAATACCACCAAAAGAAATCTCTATTTGTGGGAGGAAAAAAATATAAAAATTTGGGTACAGCGTTGCATGACCGCGCAATTGTCATTCAAAGTGGATCGACGCTGAAAGCTGAAAATTAGTCTGGGCAGGAGGGGGGTTTAAGTGCCCGGTAAGCAAGTGGTTAAAAAAAAAAGGTGATATCCGTTACCAGTTACCCAATTTGTACTGAAAAAAAAAAACCGCGCCATAATCCATCTGGATGCACCAAGTGGTTGTGATGAGATGTGCGGTTTTACTAACGCATGTCAAAGTTGCAAAATTGTCCTTAGGCATTAAGGTTTGTTTTACCCCCTTAGGGGGGCGAAAGGGGTTGTCTAAGACATGAACGTGGGGGGTATCAGCTCTGGGGTGTCTCTCTTACCTCCTGTCCTTGGCTGGTCTGCGCGGCCGAGTCGTATTCCGGAGTGAAGGGGACGGGTCCCGCCGCCCTCCCTGGTGTTGGCATCTTCCACCGAGCCGATAGAAGTCCCGGCAGGAGATGCCAGAGACACGCCGTATGTAACTCAGAGACCCGTCACATGTGCAGACAATGCGGCTTCATTACGTGACGCGACCCCCAGACACCCACCGGGGGCCACATTAATGAACCTGTCATCTCAGACCTCCACCAAGAATGCTGAGCTTTAATCATTCACCCCCCCCTCCCCCACCTACAGATCTGTGCCCCCCCGTCCCGCCTCAAGATCTGCCCACCCCCTACCTACAGATCTGTGCCCAACCCCCCCGCCTACAGATCTGTGCCCCCCCGCCCCGACTCCAGATCTGCCCACCCCCTACCTACAGATCTGTGCCCCCCCTGCCCCGCCGCCAGATCTGTGCCCCCCCGTCCCGACTCCAGATCTGCCCACCCCCTACTTACAGATCTGTGCCCCCCCCGCCCCGCCTCCAGATCTGTGCCCCCCCGTCCCGCCTCAAGATCTGCCCACACCCTACCTACAGATCTGTGCCCAACCCCCCCCCGCCTACAGATCTGTGCCCCCCCCCTGCCCCGCCTCCAGATCTGCCCACCCCCCCTGCCTACAGATCTGTGCCCCCCCGTCCCGCCTCAAGATCTGCCCACCCCCTACCTACAGATCTGTGCCCAACCCCCCCCGCCTACAGATCTGTGCCCCCCCTGCCCCGCCTCAAGATCTGCCCACCCCCTACCTACAGATCTGTGCCCAACCCCCCGCCCACAGATCTGTGCCCCCCCACCCCGCCTCCAGATCTGCCCACCCCTCCCCCCCTGCCTCCAGATCTGTGCCCCCCCCCCTCATCTATGGGGATTTAGAAGACTTGTACCGCTTTACATACCAGACATCAAGTTGTGCGGGCTTAAAGGACACGTAATCCCCGACAACGGGCGTCTCTCACCTGCTCCCTTCCGGGGCCCATTGGAAACGTTTCATTATCTCTCTTCAATGAGGGGAAAAAAATGGATCCTGCCAGAAATCCCAGGAGCTGATAACTTCCTGTGCTCTCTGCCTGTGCTGCACTCCTATTAGTTACATTGTTTTCAGCTTTTTTCTGTGAACTACAGAACACCTCCACGTTAATCTCTTCTTCACGACCGAATGACGGCTACAGCGCAGTCACACATGGCAGCCCCCTGGCAGCACGCATCGGCAGTGATCACAGATCGGGGTAACAAGCCAATTACAGCTGATCACAGTGTAAACAGGATTTGCCAGTTATCGTCAATCCTCGCCTCACGCTGACAGTGTTCTGATTATCAGTGCATCCCCAACAGTGCCCGCCAGTGCTGCCAATCAATGCCCATCAGTGTTGCCTGTCAGAGCCTCTCAGTGCCTCCTATAAGTGCCCATCAGTGCCTCTTACATCAGAGTCCCCATCAAAGTCCCCCTCACATCAGAGTCCATATCAAAGTCCCCCTTACATCAGAGTCCCCATCAAAGACCCCCTTACATCAGAGTCCCCATCAAAGTCCCCCTTACATCAGAGTCCCCATCAAAGTCCCCCTTACATCAGAGTCCCCATCAAAGTCCCCCTTACATCAGAGTCCATATCAAAGTCCCCCTTACATCAGAGTCCCCATCAAAGTCCCCCTTACATCAGAGTCCCCATCAAAGTCCCCCTTACATTAGAGTCCCCATCAAAGTTCCCCTTACATCAGAGTCCATATCAAAGTTCCCCTCACATCAGAGTCCCCATCAAAGTTCCCCTCACATCAGAGTCCATATCAAAGTTCCCCTCACATCAGAGTCCATATCAAAGTTCCCCTCACATCAGAGTCCCCATCAAAGTTCCCCTCACATCAGAGTCCATATCAAAGTTCCCCTCACATCAGAGTCCCCATCAAAGTTCCCCTCACATCAGAGTCCCCATCAAAGTTCCCCTCACATCAGAGTCCATATCAAAGTTCCCCTCACATCAGAGTCCATATCAAAGTTCCCCTCACATCAGAGTCCCCATCAAAGTTCCCCTCACATCAGAGTCCATATCAAAGTTCCCCTCACATCAGAGTCCCCATCAAAGTTCCCCTCACATCAGAGTCCCCATCAAAGTCCCCCTCACATCAGAGTCCCCATCAAAGTTCCCCTCACATCAGAGTCCCCATCAAAGTTCCCCTCACATCAGAGTCCATATCAAAGTCCCCCTCACATCAGAGTCCCCATCAAAGTTCCCCTTACATCTGGGTCCCCATCAAAGTTCCCCTTACATCTGGGTCCCCATCAAAGTCCCCCTCACATCAGAGTCCCCATCAAAGTTTCCCTCATATTAGAGTCCCCATCAAAGTTCCCCTCACATCAGAGTCCATATCAAAGTTCCCCTCACATCAGAGTCCCCATCAAAGTTCCCCTCACATCAGAGTCCATATCAAAGTCCCCCTCACATCAGAGTCCCCATCAAAGTTCCCCTTACATCTGGGTCCCCATCAAAGTTCCCCTTACATCTGGGTCCCCATCAAAGTCCCCCTCACATCAGAGTCCCCATCAAAGTTCCCCTCACATCAGAGTCCCCATCAAAGTTCCCCTCACATCAGAGTCCATATCAAAGTTCCCCTCACATCAGAGTGCCCATCAAAGTTCCCCTCACATCAGAGTCCATATAAAAGTTCCCCTCACATCAGAGTCCCCATCAAAGTTCCCCTCACATCAGAGTCCCCATCAAAGTCCCCCTCACATCAGAATCCATATCAAAGTTCCCCTCACATCAGAGTCCCCATCAAAGTTCCCCTCACATCAGAGTCCCCATCAAAGTCCCCTCAAAGTCCCCCTCAAAGTCATCAGAGTCCCCATCAAAGTTCCCCTCACATCAGAGTCCATATCAAAGTTCCCCTCACATCAGAGTCCCCATCAAAGTTCCCCTCACATCAGAGTCCCCATCAAAGTTCCCCTCACATCAGAGTCCATATCAAAGTCCCCCTTACATCAGGGTCCCCATCAAAGTCCCTCTTACATCATGGTGCCCATCAAAATCAGCGGCGGTCCGTCTATAGAGGGCGCTGGAGCGCCGCCCCCTCTGGCTCTGCGCCGCCAATAAAAATATCATACATTCATGCATTGCATGAATGTATGTTATTGTTGCTGGCTGCCACTAGTCTATTCAGTTGGCTGGACATTGAGCGCCGACCACCTGAATAACGGCAGCTGGTTGGCTGTGCGGAAGTGCCTATCAGAGCCAGCGGCTTTCCGAGTACAGCCCTCAGCCTTCCGGATGCTTATCCAGGGAACGTAGGGGGGGGGGGGCATTCCTTGGATAAGACTGACGGCCGTCTCAGCCAATCAGGTTCGTCGATTCTAGTTATCGGTAACCTGATTGCCTGAAGCATCACCAAGACGGGAGAAGACATCCAGGGACGTGGAAGGATTAAGGTAAGTGCATTTTACAGGGCACAGTGGCAACAATGGGCACAGAGGTGACAAAGGGCACATTGGCATCAATGGGCAACGTGGCGACAAAGGGCACAGTGGCCACAATTAAAGGGCACAGTGGTGACAATTGGCACAGTGGCGACAACTGACTGGCACAGTGGTGACAATTGACACAGTGGCGACAATTGAGGGGCACAGTGGCTGCGTTTGATGGCACGGCACAGTGGTGACAATTGATGGCACAGTGGCTGTGTTTTATGGCATGGCACAGCGGCTGCGTTTGATGGCATAGTGACTGCATTTGATGGCATGGCACAGTGGTGACAATTGATGGCATAGTGACTGCATTTGATGGCATGGCACAATGGTGACAATTGATGGCACAGTGGCTGCGTTTGATGGCATGGCACAATGGTGACAATTGATGGCACAGTGGCTGCGTTTGATGGCATGGCACAGTGGTGAAAATTGATGGCACAGTGGCTGCGTTTGATGGCATGGCACATGGGTGACAATTGATGGCACAGTTGCTGTGTTGCATGGCACAGTGGTGAAAATTGATGGCACAGTGGCTGCATTTGATGGCATGGCACAGTGGTGACAATTGATGGCACAGTGGCTGCATTTGATGGGCACAGTGAGGCTGCATTTTTTTTTTCCGGTTGCGCCCCCCTAAAATTTTTGAGCACCAGTCACCACTGAACAAAGTCCCCCTTACATCAGGATCCCCATCAGAGCTCCATTAAACCAGAGTCCCCCCCCCGGCTCTGTTACATGAGAAATAATTGGGGGAGTCCCCCAGCACTGTGTACGGAGGATACTCATTAATGTTTGATTTACAATTCTAGAAATAAATCTGTTGGATTCGATTTGAGATCCAGCTGATTCCCGAATCCGAATGAAGTTCCGATACAATGTAACGATATAAATCTCCTAATATTTCTATTTGATGGAAGTAAAATAGAAACGTTATTCAGAATCAGGAATCAGCTGGATCTCAAATCGAATCCAACTGATTTATTTCTAGAATTGTAAATCAAACATTAATGAGTATCCTCCGTACACAGTGCTGGGGGACTCCCCCAATTATTTCTCATGTAACAGAGCCGGGGGGGTCCAAACTACGGCCTGCAGGACAAATCTGACCCCTGCAAGATTTTATGCAGCCCTCTAATGTAAGGAGGACTCACATGTAAAGGGGACCCCAATGGGGACTCTGGTTTAATGGATCTCTGATGGGGACCCTGATGTAAGGGGGACTTTGATCAGTGGGGGGCGCAAACGAAAAAAAAAATGCAGCCTCACTGTGCCCATCAAATATGAATCTCATAATATTTATATTTGATGGAAGTAGGGATTGCTGGAGAGTTACAAATGTCTTTCAAGGACTTCTCTGTGGCATTTGTCTTCCCAACCAATCCAGTGCTGGAGCTAGACATGTGCAATGCGAATACGTTTTCCGTCATTATTCGTTATTTTCGTTGATTCGTTAACCTACGAATGAACGAATGGTTTAGCGCAAATAATAACGAATAACGATATTTCCAAAAATAACGAATATGGAAAACTACGAAGATACAAAACTACTAAATGTAAAAGAACAACACAACGAAAGAAAAAAGAAACGAAAACATAGAAATAACGAAAACACCGAACACAAAAAAAAAAATCATAATTACGAAAAATAAACGAAAATGCAAACTTACTAATATTTGAAGAACGAAAAGAAAACAACCGAAATGCCGAACAAAGAATAAAAAACGAAAAGCAAAACTAATGAAAAATAAATTACGAATCTTCGGAAAACGGAAATGAAATAATGTAAATTCACTTTCATTAGTACTGTGACCAATAGCCACTCAGCGCTGTCCCTTCCCCTGAAGAGGTTTGTTCCTTCCCCCAATGAGCTTCTTTCTTATGTGGCTCCTTGACCTTGTGTCTTTATCTGTGTTAGTCAATCGCAGTAAATTACGATGTTTTACAAAATTACGACGAGTAGTGTGTCGAATAAACGTAAAATGTATTTTAACAGAATTACGAATGCAATAAAATCTACAAAAGAACGTTGTTATAATCAAATGAAATTAGACACGAAAATACGAATGATCATAAAGCAACGAAGATTTATTTCTTACGAAAATACAAACGCGGCATGATGGAAAATATAATGTAAATACGAATATCAAAACAACGATAAATAAACCAACGTAAAAACGAATAAACGAATAAATTCATTGTAAAAATACGAACGAGGCAGAATACAACATTTAACGAAAATACTAATCTCAAATCAACGAAAAATAAACTAACATAAAAAAACGGAAACGGAAAAAAAAGTGTTACGAAAATACTAAAGAGTACGAATACGATAACTAACGTCTTACGAAATTACGACTCGTTACGAATCACGATAAACGAACAGAAACGAAACAGAAATAAACAAACATTTTTGTTGTGCACATGTCTAGCTGGAGCCCAACATGGAGAGATACAACGTACCGCAACCTCCAGAGCCCAACATGGAGAGATACAACGTACCGCAACCTCCAGAGCCCAACATGGAGAAATACAACGTACCGCAACCTCCAGAGCCCAACATGGAGAGATACAACGTACCGCAACCTCCAGAGCCCAACATGGAGAGATACAACGTACCGCAACCTCCAGAGCCCAACATGGAGAGATACAACGTACCGCAACCTCCAGAGCCCAACATGGAGAAATACAACGTACCGCAACCTCCAGAGCCCAACATGGAGAGATACAACGTACCGCAACCTCCAGAGCCCAACATGGAGAGATACAACGTACCGCAACCTCCAGAGCCCAACATGGAGAGATACAACGTACCGCAACCTCCAGAGCCCAACATGGAGAGATACAACGTACCGCAACCTCCAGAGCCCAACATGGAGAGATACAACGTACCGCAACCTCCAGAGCCCAACATGGAGAGATACAACGTACCGCAACCTCCAGAGCCCAACATGGAGAGATACAACGTACCGCAAACTCCAGAGCCCAACATGGAGAGATACAACGTACCGCAACCTCCAGAGCCCAACATGGAGAGATACAACGTACCGCAACCTCCAGAGCCCAACATGGAGAGATACAACGTACCGCAACCTCCAGAGCCCAACATGGAGAGATACAACGTACCGCAACCTCCAGAGCCCAACATGGAGAGATACAACGTACCGCAACCTCCAGAGCCCAACATGGAGAGATACAACGTACCGCAACCTCCAGAGCCCAACATGGAGAGATACAACGTACCGCAACCTCCAGAGCCCAACATGGAGAGATACAACGTACCGCAACCTCCAGAGCCCAACATGGAGAGATACAACGTACCGCAACCTCCAGAGCCCAACATGGAGAGATACAACGTACCGCAACCTCCAGAGCCCAACATGGAGAGATACAACGTACCGCAACCTCCAGAGCCCAACATGGAGAGATACAACGTACCGCAACCTCCAGAGCCCAACATGGAGAGATACAACGTACCGCAACCTCCAGAGCCCAACATGGAGAGATACAACGTACCGCAACCTCCAGAGCCCAACATGGAGAGATACAACGTACCGCAACCTCCAGAGCCCAACATGGAGAGATACAACGTACCGCAACCTCCAGAGCCCAACATGGAGAGATACAACGTACCGCAACCTCCAGAGCCCAACATGGAGAGATACAACGTACCGCAACCTCCAGAGCCCAACATTGGAGAGATACAACGTACCGCAACCTCCAGAGCCCAACATGGAGAAATACAACGTACCGCAACCTCCAGAGCCCAACATGGAGGGATACAACGTACCGCAACCTCCAGAGCCCAACATTGGAGAAATACAACGTACCGCAACCTCCAGAGCCCAACATGGAGAGATACAACGTACCGCAACCTCCAGAGCCCAACATTGAGAAATACAACGTACCGCAACCTCCAGAGCCCAACATGGAGAGATACAACGTACCGCAACCTCCAGAGCCCAACATGGAGAGATACAACGTACCGCAACCTCCAGAGCCCAACATGGAGAGATACAACGTACCGCAACCTCCAGAGCCCAACATGGAGAGATACAACGTACCGCAACCTCCAGAGCCCAACATTGGAGAGATACAACGTACCGCAACCTCCAGAGCCCAACATGGAGAGATACAACGTACCGCAACCTCCAGAGCCCAACATGGAGAGATACAACGTACCGCAACCTCCAGAGCCCAACATGGAGAGATACAACGTACCGCAACCTCCAGAGCCCAACATGGAGAGATACAACGTACCGCAACCTCCAGAGCCCAACATGGAGAGATACAACGTACCGCAACCTCCAGAGCCCAACATGGAGAGATACAACGTACCGCAACCTCCAGAGCCCAACATGGAGAGATACAACGTACCGCAACCTCCAGAGCCCAACATGGAGAGATACAACGTACCGCAACCTCCAGAGCCCAACATGGAGAGATACAACGTACCGCAACCTCCAGAGCCCAACATGGAGAGATACAACGTACCGCAACCTCCAGAGCCCAACATGGAGAGATACGACGTACCGCAACCTCCAGAGCCCAACATGGAGAGATACAACGTACCGCAACCTCCAGAGCCCAACATGGAGAGATACAACGTACCGCAACCTCCAGAGCCCAACATGGAGAGATACAACGTACCGCAACCTCCAGAGCCCAACATGGAGAGATACAACGTACCGCATCCTCCAGAGCCCAACATGGAGAGATACAACGTACCGCAACCTCCAGAGCCCAACATTGAGAGATACAACGTACCGCAACCTCCAGAGCCCAACATGGAGAAATACAACGTACCGCAACCTCCAGAGCCCAACATGGAGAGATACAACGTACCGAAACCTCCAGAGCCCAACATGGAGAGATACAACGAGAAATACAACGTACCGCAACCTCCAGAGCCCAACATGGAGAGATACAACGTACCGCAGCCTCCAGAGCCCAACATTGAGAAATACAACGTACCGCAACCTCCAGAGCCCAACATGGAGAGATACAACGTACCGCAACCTCCAGAGCCCAACATGGAGAGATACAACGTACCGCAACTTCCAGAGCCCAACATGGAGAGATACAACGTACCGCAACTTCCAGAGCCCAACATGGAGAGATACAACGTACCGCAACCTCCAGAGCCCAACATTGAGAAATACAACGTACCGCAACCTCCAGAGCCCAACATGGAGAGATACAACGTACCGCAACCTCCAGAGCCCAACATGGAGAGATACAACGTACCGCAACCTCCAGAGCCCAACATGGAGAGATACAACGTACCGCAACCTCCAGAGCCCAACATGGAGAGATACAACGTACCGCAACCTCCAGAGCCCAACATGGAGAGATACAACGTACCGCAACCTCCAGAGCCCAACATGGAGAGATACAACGTACCGCAACCTCCAGAGCCCAACATGGAGAGATACAACGTACCGCAACCTCCAGAGCCCAACATGGAGAGATACAACGTACCGCAACCTCCAGAGCCCAACATGGAGAGATACAACGTACCGCAACCTCCAGAGCCCAACATGGAGAGATACAACGTACCGCAACCTCCAGAGCCCAACATGGAGAGATACAACGTACCGCAACCTCCAGAGCCCAACATGGAGAAATACAACGAACGCAACCTACAACGGAGAGATACCGCAACCTCCAGAGCCCAACATGGAGAGATACAACGTACCGCAACCTCCAGAGCCCAACATGGAGAGATACAACGTACCGCAACCTCCAGAGCCCAACATGGAGAGATACAACGTACCGCAACCTCCAGAGCCCAACATGGAGAGATACAACGTACCGCAACCTCCAGAGCCCAACATTGAGAGATACAACGTACCGCAACCTCCAGAGCCCAACATGGAGAAATACAACGTACCGCAACCTCCAGAGCCCAACATGGAGAGATACAACGTACCGCAACCTCCAGAGCCCAACATTGAGAAATACAACGTACCGCAACCTCCAGAGCCCAACATGGAGAGATACAACGTACCGCAACCTCCAGAGCCCAACATTGAGAAATACAACGTACCGCAACCTCCAGAGCCCAACATGGAGAGATACAACGTACCGCAACCTCCAGAGCCCAACATGGAGAGATACAACGTACCGCAACTTCCAGAGCCCAACATGGAGAGATACAACGTACCGCAACCTCCAGAGCCCAACATGGAGAGATACAACGTACCGCAACCTCCAGAGCCCAACATTGAGAAATACAACGTACCGCAACCTCCAGAGCCCAACATGGAGAGATACAACGTACCGCAACCTCCAGAGCCCAACATGGAGAGATACAACGTACCGCAACCTCCAGAGCCCAACATGGAGAGATACAACGTACCGCAACCTCCAGAGCCCAACATGGAGAGATACAACGTACCGCAACCTCCAGAGCCCAACATGGAGAGATACAACGTACCGCAACCTCCAGAGCCCAACATGGAGAGATACAACGTACCGCAACCTCCAGAGCCCAACATGGAGAGATACAAGGAGAACCTCCAGAGCCCAACATACAACGTACCGCAACCTCCAGAGAGCCCAACATGGAGAGATACAACGTACCGCAACCTCCAGAGCCCAACATGGAGAGATACAACGTACCGCAACCTCCAGAGCCCAACATGGAGAGATACAACGTACCGCAACCTCCAGAGCCCAACATGGAGAGATACAACGTACCGCAACCTCCAGAGCCCAACATGGAGAGATACAACGTACCGCAACCTCCAGAGCCCAACATGGAGAGATACAACGTACCGCAACCTCCAGAGCCCAACATGGAGAGATACAACGTACCGCAACCTCCAGAGCCCAACATGGAGAGATACAACGTACCGCAACCTCCAGAGCCCAACATGGAGAGATACAACGTACCGCAACCTCCAGAGCCCAACATGGAGAGATACAACGTACCGCAACCTCCAGAGCCCAACATGGAGAGATACAACGTACCGCAACCTCCAGAGCCCAACATGGAGAAATACAACGTACCGCAACCTCCAGAGCCCAACATGGAGAGATACAACGTACCGCAACCTCCAGAGCCCAACATGGAGAGATACAACGTACCGCAACCTCCAGAGCCCAACATGGAGAGATACAACGTACCGCAACCTCCAGAGCCCAACATGGAGAGATACAACGTACCGCAACCCAACATGGAGAGATACAACGTACCGCAACCTCCAGAGCCCAACATGAGAGATACAACGTACCGCAACCTCCAGAGCCCAACATGGAGAAATACAACGTACCGCAACCTCCAGAGCCCAACATGGAGAGATACAACGTACCGAAACCTCCAGAGCCCAACATTGAGAAATACAACGTACCGCAACCTCCAGAGCCCAACATGGAGAGATACAACATACCGCAACCTCCAGAGCCCAACATTGAGAAATACAACGTACCGCAACCTCCAGAGCCCAACATGGAGAGATACAACGTACCGCAACCTCCAGAGCCCAACATGGAGAGATACAACGTACCGCAACTTCCAGAGCCCAACATGGAGAGATACAACGTACCGCAACCTCCAGAGCCCAACATGGAGAGATACAACGTACCGCAACCTCCAGAGCCCAACATTGAGAAATACAACGTACCGCAACCTCCAGAGCCCAACATGGAGAGATACAACGTACCGCAACCTCCAGAGCCCAACATGGAGAGATACAACGTACCGCAACCTCCAGAGCCCAACATGGAGAGATACAACGTACCGCAACCTCCAGAGCCCAACATGGAGAGATACAACGTACCGCAACCCCCAGAGCCCAACATGGAGAGATACAACGTACCGCAACCTCCAGAGCCCAACATGGAGAGATACAACGTACCGCAACCTCCAGAGCCCAACATGGAGAGATACAACGTAACGCAACCTCCAGAGCCCAACATGGAGAGATACAACGTAACGCAACCTCCAGAGCTGAACCAACCACTTCAGCCCCGGAGGATTTGGCTGCCCAAAGACCGGGCCCCTTTTGCGATTCGGCACTGCGTCGCTTTAACTGACAATTGCGCGATCGTGCGACGTGGCTCCCAAACAAAATTGGCGTCCTTTTTTCCCCACAAATAGAGCTTTCTTTTGGTGGTATTTGATCACCTCGGCGGTTTTTATTTTTTGCGCTATAAACAAAAATAGAGCGACAATTTTGAAAAAAAAAAAAAAATATTCTGTACTTTTTGCTATAATAAATATCCCCCAAAAATATATATAAAAAAAACACTTTTTTCCTCAGTTTATATTTTTTTTTTAGATTTAATTCCTCTTTTTATTTTAAAACAAAAATTATAATACATTAAACAATTGTAGCAGCGTTACAGTTATAATACATGATACAGATGAGTCTACATCCAAATGCATACCATTGTGTATCCCCTCTTGACTTATAATACCCTCCGAAACACTACTACATAAAGAAGAGAGGGACAAAAACAAAAAAAAAAAAAGGGGAGGAAAAAATAAAATAAAATATATATAAAAAAATAAAATAAAATAGAAATAAAAAAAAACCAACACTCTGTTGTTTCAATCTTCCTACTCTCTCCCCCTTCATATTTGAGGTATCGTCTGTATTATTGGTCTTTACCCTCCTCGCCCCTTTGTCCTGAAGTCTAGAAAGGAATTCCAGGAGGTCCAAGTTCTTAAGTATCTTTCCTGTTGGTGTTGTGTTGCCAGTACTAATTCTTCTAGTTTACAGATTTCCTTTACTTTACTTATCCACATCTCTATGGTTGGGGGGGATGGTGACTTCCACTTCTTTGTTATGCATGCCTTTGCTGCATCTAATAGATGACATATACTTGTCTCCCTATACGCTTTCTCTTGGATTTGGTTCACATGCAGAAGATAAAATTCTGGTTCTTCCGGTATCTCGTAATCTGAACAAATCTGGAGGGCCCTTTTAATCTCCTGCCAATAACTCCTTAACAAGGGACAATCCCAAAATATATGTAGCATCGTCCCTTTACTTCCCTGGCATCTCCAACATTTGTCTGATATCTCTGGGAAGATTCTATTTAGTCTCTCCGGTGTCCTATACCATCTCGCAAAGATCTTGTAATTTGTCTCCTGCGTCCTTGTACAAATCGATGTTTCATGCGTTCGTCTGTATATACGTTTTCGCTGTTCCATACTAAATACCTTTTTTAATTCCTGTTCCCAGTCTTGGACACACTTCAGAGGGTGGCTCCCTGACTGTACTAGTAGTTCGTAACTTATTGAGAGAGTATGTGTTAATGTTCCCCTTTCACTGCACATCCTCTCTAGTCTCGTAAGTGGTCTCTCAAAGACCCCTGGGTTTGGTAGTGTGTTCAAGAAGTGAACCATCTGGAGCGCATTCCAAAATTTTAAACGGAATACGTTCTCTGGTTCCATCAGTTCGGCTATTGTAAGCCACCTTCCCATTCGCAACCTCCAGAGCCCAACATGGAGAGATACAACGTACCGCAACCTCCAGAGCCCAACATTGAGAAATACAACGTACCGCAACCTCCAGAGCCCAACATGGAGAGATACAACGTACCGCAACCTCCAGAGCCCAACATGGAGAAATACAACGTACCGCAACCTCCAGAGCCCAACATGGAGAGATACAACGTACCGCAACCTCCAGAGCCCAACATGGAGAAATACAACGTACCGCAACCTCCAGAGCCCAACATGGAGAGATACAACGTACCGCAACCTCCAGAGCCCAACATTGAGAAATACAACGTACCGCAACCTCCAGAGCCCAACATGGAGAGATACAACGTACCGCAACCTCCAGAGCCCAACATTGAGAAATACAACGTACCGCAACCTCCAGAGCCCAACATGGAGAGATACAACGTACCGCAACCTCCAGAGCCCAACATGGAGAGATACAACGTACCGCAACTTCCAGAGCCCAACATGGAGAGATACAACGTACCGCAACCTCCAGAGCCCAACATGGAGAGATACAACGTACCGCAACCTCCAGAGCCCAACATTGAGAAATACAACGTACCGCAACCTAGAGAGCCCAACATGGAGAGATACAACGTACCGCAACCTCCAGAGCCCAACATGGAGAGATACAACGTACCGCAACCTCCAGAGCCCAACATGGAGAGATACAACGTACCGCAACCTCCAGAGCCCAACATGGAGAGATACAACGTACCGCAACCTCCAGAGCCCAACATGGAGAGATACAACGTACCGCAACCTCCAGAGCCCAACATGGAGAGATACAACGTACCGCAACCTCCAGAGCCCAACATGGAGAGATACAACGTACCGCAACCTCCAGAGCCCAACATGGAGAGATACAAGTACCGCAACCTCCAGAGCCCAACATGGAGAAATACAACGTACCGCAACCTCCAGAGCCCAACATGGAGAGATACAACGTACCGCAACCTCCAGAGCCCAACATGGAGAGATACAACGTACCGCAACCTCCAGAGCCCAACATGGAGAGATACAACGTACCGCAACCTCCAGAGCCCAACATGGAGAGATACAACGTACCGCAACCTCCAGAGCCCAACATGGAGAGATACAACGTACCGCAACCTCCAGAGCCCAACATGGAGAGATACAACGTACCGCAACCTCCAGAGCCCAACATGGAGAGATACAACGTACCGCATCCTCCAGAGCCCAACATGGAGAGATACAACGTACCGCAACCTCCAGAGCCCAACATTGAGAGATACAACGTACCGCAACCTCCAGAGCCCAACATGGAGAAATACAACGTACCGCAACCTCCAGAGCCCAACATGGAGAGATACAACGTACCGAAACCTCCAGAGCCCAACATTGAGAAATACAACGTACCGCAACCTCCAGAGCCCAACATGGAGAGATACAACATACCGCAACCTCCAGAGCCCAACATTGAGAAGTACAACGTACCGCAACCTCCAGAGCCCAACATGGAGAGATACAACGTACCGCAACCTCCAGAGCCCAACATGGAGAGATACAACGTACCGCAACTTCCAGAGCCCAACATGGAGAGATACAACGTACCGCAACCTCCAGAGCCCAACATGGAGAGATACAACGTACCGCAACCTCCAGAGCCCAACATTGAGAAATACAACGTACCGCAACCTCCAGAGCCCAACATGGAGAGATACAACGTACCGCAACCTCCAGAGCCCAACATGGAGAGATACAACGTACCGCAACCTCCAGAGCCCAACATGGAGAGATACAACGTACCGCAACCGCCAGAGCCCAACATCCAGAGCCCAACATGGAGAGATACAACGTACCGCAACCCCCAGAGCCCAACATGGAGAGATACAACGTACCGCAACCTCCAGAGCCCAACATGGAGAGATACAACGTACCGCAACCTCCAGAGCCCAACATGGAGAGATACAACGTACCGCAACCTCCAGAGCCCAACATGGAGAGATACAACGTAACGCAACCTCCAGAGCTGAACCAACCACTTCAGCCCCGGAGGATTTGGCTGCCCAAAGACCGGGCCCCTTTTGCGATTCGGCACTGCGTCGCTTTAACTGACAATTGCGCGATCGTGCGACGTGGCTCCCAAACAAAATTGGCGTCCTTTTTTCCCCACAAATAGAGCTTTCTTTTGGTGGTATTTGATCACCTCGGCGGTTTTTATTTTTTGCGCTATAAACAAAAATAGAGCGACAATTTTGAAAAAAAAAAAAAAATATTCTGTACTTTTTGCTATAATAAATATCCCCCAAAAATATATATAAAAAAAACACTTTTTTCCTCAGTTTAGACCGATACGTATTCATATACATGTTTTTGGTAAAAAAAAAATCTCAATACACGTTTATTGGTTGGTTTGCGCAAAAGTTATAGCATCTACAAAATAGGGGATAGATTTATGGCATTTTTATTATTATTTAAATTTTTTTATATATATATTTTTTACTAGTAATGGCGGCGATCTGCACATTTTTATCAGCACTGCGACATTACGGCGGACACATCGGAGACTTTTGGCACTATTTTGGGATCATTGACATTTACACAGCGATCAGTGTTATAAAAATGCACTGATTACTGTGTAAATGACACTGGCAGTGAAGGGGTTAGCCACTAAGGAGCTATGAAGGGGTTAAGTGTGTCCTAGGGAGTGATTCTAACTGTGGGGGGGCGTGGCTACGAGTGACACGTCACTGATTCCCCGCCACGCATATGATCAGTGTCACTAGGCAGAACAGGTAGATGCTTGTAACACTGGCCTCTCCCCGTTCTGCAGCTCTGTGACCCGATCGCAGGACACCGGCGGACATCAAGTTTGTGGGTCCCGTGGGCACGGAGCTCACGGCAGGTGGGCACACACGGCGGCAAATTCAAAGTGACGTAAATATATACGTTGATTTGCCTGCCCGTGCCATTCTGCCGACGTATATCCACGTGAAGTGGTTACAGGGACATACAGGTACGCCCATTTGCCTGCCCGTGCCATTCTGCCAACGTATATCCACGTGAACGGTCCTTAAGTGGGTACATGGACATACAGGTATGCCCATTTGCCTGCCTGTGCCATTCTGCCAACGTATATCCACGTGAACAGTCCTTAAATGGGTACAGGGACATACAGGTACGCCCATTTGCCTGCCTGTGCCATTCTGCCAACGTATATCCACGTGAACGGTCCTTAAGTGGGTACAGGGACATACAGGTACGCCCATTTGCCTGCCCGTGCCATTCTGCCGACGTATATCCACGTGAACGGTCCTTAAGTGGGTACATGGACATACAGGTACGCCCATTTGCCTGCCTGTGCCATTCTGCCAACGTATATCCACGTGAACGGTCCTTAAGTGGGTACAGGGACATACAGGTACGCCCATTTGCCTGCCCGTGCCATTCTGCCGAGGTATATCGGTGTGCGGCGGTCGGCAAGTGGCTAGAGGAGTAAGAATGATTGGCACTAAGGCGTGCATCCTCTACAGGCTCACAATAGTCCCAGTCCAAGAAAGAAGCCGGCAACACTGTAAATGCTGCTTAAAAAAAAACATCCAATTATTGGAAAACAAGAAGATACAAATCCAGTGAAGGAAGCGAAACGCGTCAGCCCCTTTCCTGGATTTTTATCTTCTTTGTTTACTAATAAATGGACTTCTTCCAGCATTCTTTAACCGCGTTGTCTGCTTCTTGGACTTAAACCTTATTTATTTTTATTTTTTTTTAAATATTGTGAAACAAAAAATAAAAATAACATTTTAGATGAAACGGAGAAGGATTAGACCCCCCTGTCAAGTTTTTATCTTTGTCTATGTCTTTGTTAGAGGGATTCATCCTCTCTACTTCTGTTTATGAAAGTAAAAGAAAATCCCAAATTTTGGGGTGTTAGAGGTGAAATGCTCCAGTGGGGACACTAGTTTTGGTGACAACCCTCACCTTGGAGGGATTTCCTCTCACTTCCTGTTTCTCCTATGGGACAGGAAGTGAGAGGAAATCTCCCCAATGGGACACAGAAAAAAAACCTGACAGGGGTTATATCCCTCTCTTACTGTATCTATAAAAAAAAAAAGGTTTGCATTTTATTCTCCTTTAACCACTTCCCGCCCACCACATAGAAAAACGACGGGCGCAAAGTGGTTGTATTATCCTGATTGGACGTTATATGAGGTCCAGCAGGATAAGCCAATAGCACTGATGGGGGGGGGGGGGGGGGCATGCGCAGATAGTCAGTACATTGATTATCAGTGCAAGCTCATTGAGGATGCCCACTTGAGACCACCAGGGATGCCAATCAGTGCCAATGTGTGCCTATTAGTGATGCCAGACAGTTCCTCCTGATCAGTGCCACCTATCAGTGCCCATCAGTGCCGCCTATAAGTGCCCACCAGTGCCACCTATCAGTACCCATCAGTGCTGCATATCGGTATCACCTATCAGTGCCTATCAGTGCTGCGTATCAGTGTCGCTTATCAGTGCCACCTATCAGTGCCCATCAGTGTTGCTTATCAATGCCGCCTATCAGTGCCACCTGTCAGTGCCCATCAGTGCTGCTTATCAATGCCACCTAACAGTACCCATCAGTAATGCAAATAAGTGCTGCATCAGCAGTGCCCATCAGTGATGCTTATCAGTGCCACCTATCAGTACCCATAAATGCCACCTATCAGCCCATCAGTGCTGCATATCAGTGTCACCTATCAGCGCCCATCAGTGCTGCATATCAGTGTCACCTATCAGTGCCCATCAGTGCTGCTTATCAGTGCCACCTATCAGGGCCACCTGTCAGTGCCACCTAACAGTACCCATCAGTGCTGAAAATAAGTGCCGCATTAGCAGTGCCCATCAGTGCTGCTTATCATTCCTGCCTATCAGTGCCACCTATCAGTACCCATAAATGCCACCTATCAGTGCCCATCAGTGCTGCATATCAGTGTCACCTATCAGTGCCCATTGGTGCTGCATGTTAGTGCCACCTATCAGTCCCCATCAGTGCTGCTTATCAGTGCCAAATAAGTGCTGCATCACCAGCGCCCATCAGTGCCACCTCATTAGTGAAAATCAGTGCCACCCCATCAGTGCTCGTCAGGGCAGCCTCATCAGTGAAGGAGAAAACTTACTTTTTTTTACAAAGTTTTGTAACAGAAACTAAGAAAAACTTTTTTTTTTCCAAGATTTTCTGTCTTTTTTTGTTTAAAGTGCAAAAAATAAAAACCGCCACAGGTGATCAAATACCATCAAATACCACCAAAAGAAATCTCTATTTGTGGGGAAAAAATTATAAACATTTTATTCGGGTGCAGTGTAGCACGACCGCGCAATTGTCATTCAAATTGCAACAGCGCTGAAAGCTGGATATTGGCCTGGGCAGGAAAAGGGGGGTGAAAGTTCCGGGGATTGAAGGGGTTAAGCCCCTCCTGACTCAGAAGCTCTGATTGGTCCGGTGTATGAGGGGTTAACATAGCGGGCCCGTTGGCTGCCCGCTCCAGGCCGTGTTTCGCCCTCTGGACGGTTCTCTTGGTAACACAAATTCCATCCCCCACAACAATAGCATTGTGTACAGAGAGGAGGTCAGATCTCATTACAGGACGTCAATCAGCCACCTGCCAGACACAATAGACAGGACACTTCAATAGCTGCGGGATAAACTGACACCCTGACTGATCTCCGTCACCAGAACAACACAGTGCCCGGCGTACACCGTACTGCCCGACCGGGCATCGGCCTTTGGCAACGCTCCGCTGGGGCACGGCTCCTCCCCCGCTACAGAGGGATGCTCTCATCTTTAAACTCCCATTCTGAGGGGTTCCCACCATCCCTGTGCCGAGTTCCCGGGTCTGTACACCCGCTGTGCCCATTATGAGGGGTTCCCACCATCCCTGTGCTGAGTTCCTGGGTCTGTACACCCACTGTGCCCATTATGAGGAGTTCCCACCATCCCTGTGCTGAGTTCCCGGGTCTGTACACCTGCTGTGCCCATTATGAGGGGTTCCCACCATCCCTGTGCCGAGTTCCCGGGTCTGTACACCCGCTGTGCCCATTATGAGGAGTTCCCACCATCCCTGTGCTGAGTTCCCGGGTCTGTACACCCACTGTGCCCATTATGAGGAGTTCCCACCATCCCTGTGCTGAGTTCCCGGTCTGTACACCCGCTGTGCCCATTATGAGGGGTTCCCACCATCCCTGTGCCGAGTTCCTAGGTTTGTACACCTGATGTGCCCATTATGAGGGGTTCCCACCATCCCTGTGCTGAGTTCCTGGATCTGTACACCCGCTGTGCCCATTATGAGGGGTTCCCACCATCCCTGTGCTGAGTTCCCGGTCTGTACACCCGCTGTGCCCATTATGAGGGGTTCCCACCATCCCTGTGCCGAGTTCCCTGGATCTGTACACCCGCTGTGCCCATTATGAGGGGTTCCCACCATCCCTGTGCTGAGTTCCCGGTCTGTACACCCGCTGTGCCCATTATGAGGGGTTCCCACCATCCCTGTGCCGAGTTCCCTGGTCTGTACACCTGCTGTGCCCCATTATGAGGGGTTCCCACCATCCCTGTGCTGAGTTCCCGGGTCTGTACACCCGCTGTGCCCATTATGAGGAGTTCCCACCATCCCTGTGCTGAGTTCCCGGGTCTGTACACCCGCTGTGCCCCATTATGAGGGGTTCCCACCATCCCTGTGCTGAGTTCCCGGTCTGTACACCCGCTGTGCCCATTATGAGGGGTTCCCACCATCCCTGTGCTGAGTTCCCGGTCTGTACACCCGCTGTGCCCATTATGAGGGGTTCCCACCATCCCTGTGCTGAGTTCCCGGTCTGTACACCCGCTGTGCCCATTATGAGGGGTTCCCACCATCCCTGTGCTGAGTTCCCTGGTCTGTACACCTGCTGTGCCCCATTATGAGGGGTTCCCACCATCCCTGTGCTGAGTTCCCTGGTCTGTACACCTGCTGTGCCCCATTATGAGGGGTTCCCACCATCCCTGTGCTGAGTTCCTGGGTCTGTACACCCGTTGTGCCCATTATGAGGGGTTCCCACCATCCCTGTGCTGAGTTCCCGGGTCTGTACACCCGCTGTGCCCATTATGAGGGGTTCCCACCATCCCTGTGCCGAGTTCCCAGGTCTGTACACCCGCTGTGCCCATTATGAGGGGTTCCCACCATCCCTGTGCTGAGTTCCCGGTCTGTACACCCGCTGTCATGTGATCTCAGCAGTAATATTCCTGGACTCCTGTCCCTCCACACACCACATGTCATCGATGTAACTGTAGACGATGGCGTGCTGCTGGCGTCTTATATAATATCTTCTCCTTAGAGGACGATCGTATTCTCAGATCACTTCTATTATAACACCAGACCGAGAAATATCCAAAATATACAAAATATCACTATCAATGGTAACATCGCTATAAATATTTACATTGCGTGAGTCTGCACTGGTGAGGAAGAAGATGGATCGGATTCAATGTCTTCAGTGCCGGCTGCCATAAAGGAGGATTGCTTCTTTTTCTCCCTGCGCTTTGTGTATTACCCCCCCCTTCCGGACCAGGCCGCTTTTTGCGATTCAGCATGTCGCTTTAACTGACAATTGCGCGGTCGTGCGACGCGGCTCCCAAACAAAATTTACGTCCTTTTCCCCCCACAAATAGAGCTTTCTTTTGGTGGTATTTGATCGCCTCTGCGGTTTTTAGTTTTTACGCTGTAAACAAAAATAGAGCGACAATTTTGAAAAAAAAATAAAATGTACTTTTTGCTATAATAAATATCCCCAAAAATATATATATAAAAAAAAAAAATCCCTCAGTTTAGGCCGATACGTATTCTTCTATTTTTGGCAAAAAAAAATCGCAATAAGCGTTTAGGGATTGGTTTGCGCAAAAGTTATAGGGCCAGTTTCAGAAAGACTTACGCCGACGTATCTACTGATGCACCATCGTAAGTCCAAATGTGCGCCGGCGTATCTATGCGCTGATTCTTTAAATCAGATACGCCTGAATTTTGCCAAGAAACGACCGACGTAAGTCTCCTACGCCGTCGTATCTTGGGTGCATATTTACGCTGGCCGCTAGGGGCGCTTCCGTGGATTTACGCGTCGAATATGTAAATGAGCTAGATACGCCGATTCACGAAACGTACGTACGCCCGACGCAGTGATCTACGCCTTTTGCGTTAGGCGTTTTTCCCGGCGTAAAGATAAACCACCAAAAAGGTGGCGCATCCCACGCAAAGGTATGGACGTCGGAACAGCCGTTTTTTTTTTTACGTCGTTTACGTAAGTCGTACGTGAATGGGGCTGGGCGTAAGTTACGTTCACGTTGTAGGCAGCGTTCGACGTGTATCTTAGGCATTCTATCCGACGTGATTCTGAGCATTCGGCCCCTCATTTGCATGGGTGTCACGCCGTCACGGTTCATCATAATACAACACGCCCACTGCCTTGCTACTTTGAATTCCGCGGACTTACGTCGGCCCATTTACGCTACGCCGCCGTAACTTAGGGAGCAAGTGCTTTGTGAATACTGTACTTGCCTCTCTATGTTACGTCGGCGTAGCGCATATGAGATGCGCTACGCCCGCCTGAAGATACGCCGATCTTTCTGACTCTGGCCCATAGCGTCTACAAAAAAGGGGATAGTTTTATGGCATTTTTATTATTATTATTTTTTTTTTATTACTAATGGCGGCGTTCTGCGATTTTTATCGTGACTGCGACATTGCGGCGGACACATCGATGCTATTTTGCGATCATTCACATTTATACAGCGATCAGTGCTATTAAAAATCAGTGCTGTAAATGACACTGTCAGGGAAGGGGTTAATCTGTAGGGGGTGGGGAATGGGTTAAGTGTGTCCTAGGGAGTGATTCTAACTGTGAAGGGGTGTGGCTACAAGTGACAAGACATTGATCACTGCTCCCGATGACAGGGAACAGTAGATCACTGTCCTGTTACTAGGCAGAACAGGGAAATGCCTTGTTTACATAGGGATCTCCCCGTTCTGCCGCTCCGTGACACGAGACACGTGCCGAACGTTTCCTCCGATCCCTCCAGCTTTTCCCTCCCATACAGACATTGTGCATGCTATTATTATTATTATTATTATTGTCGATGGTGATAATAATACAGGAATACGATGACATTGTATCATTGGGTAACATTCATATATTTGTTACATTTTGGATCCATAATAACAAAATAGAGAGATTCATGTGTTATTATTACATCCGGGGTCCCAGATCGCTCTTCACTCTTCCTATGGGGGGCTTAAAGATCTATGTCTATGAAGGTGTGATAATATACTCTATATACATTCTATGCAGTCCAACTTGGACATTTTCCCTTAGGGGGTGTCCTCACTTTTGTTGCCAGCGGTTTAGACATTAATGGCTGTGTGTTGAGTTATTTGTCATACAAGCTGTACACTCACTACACAACATTGGAGATACAAAGTGTCATTTCTTCAGTGCTGTCACACGAAAATATTTACACAAACGTGGGGGGAGGGGGTGTACTTACTTTTGGGAGATACTGTATATATATTCTGTATAAATGAAAATGATTTATTTACTTATGCATCTGAAACTAAACAAACGTTTGAACATTTTTTTACGTGTGTAAATGAGCGTTTTAGCAGCGTATTGGAAGTGTATGGATGTGAATTCAAGTGTCCGCCATTTTTGTTTTAGCCGATGGAGTGCGGGAGAAGAACGGATCTTATTGCCACAACGGGCTCTCCTATTATAGAGTCTATGGCAGTGGTCTCCAAACTGTGACCCTTGGCTTTCTTTTATCTGCACTATTGTCTACCCTATTCCTCCCGCTGACACCAATGATGGGACACTATTCCTCCCACTGACACCAATGACGGGACACTATTCCTCCCACTGACACCAATGATGGGACACTATTCCTCCCACTGACACCAATGACGGGACACTATTCCTCCCACTGACACCAATGACGGGACACTATTTCTCCCACTGACACCAATGATGGGACACTATTCCTCCCACTGACACCAATGATGGGACACTATTCCCCCACTGACACCAATGATGGGACACTATTCCTCCCGCTGACACCAATGATGGGACACTATTCCTCCCACTGACACCAATAATGGGACACTATTCCTCCCACTGACACCAATGATGGGACACTATTCCTCCCACTGACACCAATGATGGGACACTATTCCTCCCACTGACACCAATGATGGGACACTATTCCTCCCGCTGACACCAATGATGGGACACTATTCCTCCCACTGACACCAATAATGGGACACTATTCCTCCCACTGACACCAATGATGGGACACTATTCCTCCCACTGACACCAATGATGGGACACTATTCCTCCCACTGACACCAATGGTAGGACGCTATTCCTCCCACTGACACCAATGAGGGGACACTATTCCCCCCACTGACACCAATGATGGGACACTATTCCTCCCACTGACACCAATGACGGGACACTATTTCTCCCACTGACACCAATGATGGGACACTATTCCTCCCACTGACACCAATGATGGGACACTATTTCCCCACTGACACCAATGATGGGACACTATTCCTCCCACTGACACCAATAATGGGACACTATTCCTCCCACTGACACCAATGATGGGACACTATTCCTCCCACTGACACCAATGATGGGACACTATTCCTCCCACTGACACCAATAATGGGACACTATTCCTCCCACTGACACTAATGATGGGACAATATTCCTCCCACTGACACCAATAATGGGACACTATTCCTCCCACTGACACCAATGACGGGACACTATTCCTCCCACTGACACCAATGATGGGACACTATTCCTCCCACTGACACCAATGATGGGACACTATTTCTCCCACTGACACCAATGATGGGACATTGTTTACTCCCAATAGCCACTGTCCAGCCCCCCCAATGTCTGAGGGAACCCTAAACTGGTCCTTTGTTTAGAAATTTTGGAGCCCCCCATCCCAGTCTATGGGGTCAAAAACACAAAATTCTGCTTCAGAAGCAGCTCAGGTTCCTATTCGAGCTACAGGACCCGAGCGCTTGTATGTAAATGTCTCCCCCCCCACACCCCGATTTGGGGATGTGGTGTGAGGACCATTTTCTCTTCCGATGATACTTATTTTGCAACATTATATTATTATTATTATTATTATTATTATACAGTGTGTGCATATGTATATATATATATAATTATTATTATTATCATAAAGGATGTATACTATTATTATTATTATTATTATTATTCAGGATTTATACTATTATTATTATTATTATTATAAAAGATTCAAACTATTATTATTATTATTATACAGGATTTATACTATTATTATTATTATTATTATTATTATTATTATAAAAGATTTAAACTATTATTATTATTATACAGGATTTATACTATTATTATTATTATACAGGATTTATACTATTATTATTATACAGTATATGTATATATATATATATATATATATATATATATATATATATATATACACACACACACACACACAATGTATATTATTATTATTATTATTATTATTATTATAATACAGGATTTATATATTATTATTATTCATATTCTCTGAAAAATGGCCAAGAAATCATAAATTCTGCCAGGGTATGTAAACTTATGAGCACAACTGTGTATATATATTTATTATTATTATTATACAGGACTTATATTATTATTACTATTATTATTATTATTATTATTATTATTCAGGATTTATATTATTATTATTATTATTATTATTATTATTATTATTATCATTATTATACAAGATTTATATATTATTATTATTTTAATACAGGATTTATAGTATTATTATTATTATACAGTATATATATATCTATATATTATTATTATTATTATTATTATTATACAGGATTTATATTATTATTATAGGATTTGTATTATTATTATACAGGATTTATATTAGTTATTATTATTATTATTATTATTATTATACAGGATTTATATTAGTATTATTATTATTATTATTATTATTATTATACAGCATTTATAATAGTATTTATTATTATTATTATTATTATTATACAGCATTTATA
The DNA here is from genome assembly GCA_029574335.1 of Rana kukunoris. Taxonomy (NCBI): domain Eukaryota; kingdom Metazoa; phylum Chordata; class Amphibia; order Anura; family Ranidae; genus Rana; species Rana kukunoris. The sequence goes on from JAJQKJ010000938.1 coordinate 93,299, forward strand.
TAGCGCCAGTAGTTTGCTCAGCGCTTTACATCATGAGGACGGACAGAACATTTACAAAACAATTCAGATATTAAATAATACTTTTATCGATGGCGCGGCGATAACTTACCGGGATGTCACGGCGCTGAGTGATGTCCCCGATCCGCCGGTCTTCGCTGACACTGTAACACTCACACGATACAAAGCGAAGCGCGCCGCCCCGCTGTCACATCCCATTGTCTGCCCCTCCGGCGCGCTCAGGGGCTCAGCATTGTTCCGCGGTCATTCGATGCGGCACGAGGACGCCGATCGCGGATGAAGTTACAGGTAAGCGTGCCGATGTCTCCAGCAGGTAATGTGAGCCCGGCTCTCCATCCAGCTCCTCATCACCAAATCCCCCCCCCCGGGGACACGCCCTGCTACCTGCGGGAGGGACGGCCGGGTGTTGATGTCGCCCTGGAGACCTCGCCGCTGTCACCCTCCTGATGCTGGTGACAGGGATGGGACTAGTGACAGACGGGATCCTGTCTAGCAGGTCCGGGGTGATTGATGACTCTCCGCAGAGATCACACAACAAAACACCATCACCGCTTACCTGTCATTTGCAGACCTATTCGTCCTGTGACACTGCATGTACATTCGTTCTGTGCGAATGGGGCAAAATCAAATGTCACTGGGCTATTTCCTCTCCAGGTCGAATGTACTTCATTCATACGAAACTAATGAATCATAAAAAATACTGAGCACTGGACCAGCACTCATCTTCTACATATGACACTGATATGCAGTAGACAGGTCAAGCAGGTTAATCATATCTAGGAATAAACAGGCAGCTGTTCTGGGCATTAATTTAACATTGGCACGGCTCCAGTAACATTTAACATTGGCGCCTATGGAAATTCTTGGTCAGCTTGGCATGGCACAGTTCCAGTAACATTTAACATTGGCGTCTATGGAAAGTCTTGGTCAGCTTGGCATGGCATGGCTCCAGTAACATTTAACATTGGCATCTATGAAAAGTCTTGGTCAGCTTGGCATGGCACGGCTCCAGTAACATTTAACATTGGTGTCTATTGAAAATCTTGGTCAGCTTGGCATGGTACTGCTCCAGGAAATCTTAACATTGGCGTCTATGGAAAGTTTTGGTCAGCTTGGCATGGAACTGCTCCCGTACCATTTTTTCTGTTCACTTACCTGATTTATGCCTATATCTAATTTCACTTCCTCATTTAGCTGCCACCGTGCTGTACATCATTTATTGTTTTGCAATGGCTCCAGGATGATCTTGGTCAGCTTGACATGGCACAGCTCACATTGTCTATGGAAAGTCTTGGTCAGCTTGGCTTGGCACAGCTCCTGTATCATTTAACATTGGCGTCTAGAGAAAACCTTAGTCAGCTTGGCATGGCACGGCTCCTGTATCATTTAACATTGGCGTCTATGGAAAGTCTTGGTCAGCTTGGCATGGCACGGCTCCAGTAACATTTAACATTGGCGCCTATGAAAATTCTTGGTCAGCTTGGCATAGCACGTCTCCAGTAACATTTAACATTGGCGTCTATGGAAAGTCTTGATCAGCTTGGCATGGCACAGTTCCAGTAACATTTAACATTGGCGTCTATGGAAAGTCTTGGTCAGCTTGGCATGGCATGGCTCCAGTAACATTTAACATTGGCATCTATGGAAAGTCTTGGTCAGCTTGGCATGGCATGGCAACCGTAAAATTTAACATTGGCGTCTATAGAAATTATTGGTCAACTTAACATGGCACGGGTCCAGTAACATTTAACATTGGCGTCTATGGAAATTCTGGGTCAGCTTGACATGGCACAGCTCCAGTAACATTTAACATTAATGTCTATTGAAAATCTTGGTCAGCTTGGCATGGTACTGGTCCCGTACCATTTTTTCTGTTCACTTACCTGATTTATGCCTATATCTAATTTCACTTCCTCGTTTAGCCGCCACCGTGCCATACGTCATTTATTGTTTTGCATTGGCTCCAGGATGATTTTGGTCAGCTTGGCATGGCACGGCTCCTGTAACATTTAACATTGGCGTTTATGGAAAGTCTTGGTCAGCTTGGCATGGCACGGCTCCAGTAACATTTAACATTGCCGTCTATGGAAAGTTTTGGTCAGCTTGGCATGGCACGGCTCCAGTAACATTTAACATTGGTGTCTATTGAAAATCTTGGTCAGCTTGGCATGGTACTGCTCCAGGAAATCTTAACATTGGCGTCTATGGAAAGTTTTTGTCAGGTTGGCATGGAACTGCTCCTGTACCATTTTTTCTGTTCACTTACCTGATTTATGCCTATATCTAATTTCACTTCCTCATTTAGCTGCCACCGTGCTGTACATCATTTATTGTTTTGCAATGGCTCCAGGATGATCTTGGTCAGCTTGACATGGCACAGCTTACATCGTCTATGGAAAGTCTTGGTCTGCTTGGCATGGCACGGCTCCAGTAACATTTAACATTGGCGTCTATGGAAAGTCTTGGTCAGCTTGGTATGGCACGGCTCCAGTAACATTTAACATTGGCGTCTATGGAAAGTCTCTTGGTCAGCTTGGCATGGCACAGCTCCAGTAACATGTAACATTGGCATCTATAGAAAATCTTAGTCAGCTTGGCTTGGCACAGCTCCAGTAACATTTAATATTGGCATTTATGGAAAGTCTTGGTCAGCTTGGCATGGCACAGCTCCTGTAACATTTATCTGATAATAGTGGCTCGTTTGGAGGGCAGGGCCTTCGATTTTGTAATCCGATGGAAGTTCTCCTTTAAGGCTGACGCATACCGCCATCCCCAGGCTCCCGCCTGCCTTGTTCCCGGGATTATGTCTATTCGTCAGTGACTTGTGAAGAAGTAATTCAGTGTTTTTGTGTAAACCTCGGTCCCTTAAATCTTAAGTGCTCGTCTGTCATCGAGCCGTGTCATTACTAAGATCAGACACAACACAAATATCTACGGCCGTAATCCCAGCCAATCGCAAGGCAAGGCGGTTACAGAAGACACGCCGGCGGAAATAAAGGCAGGACATCGTACTAATGGTGTCCAGAAAAAAAAATATATATATATAGTAGACGCTAAAATAAATGTCGACACCACAAAAATTCCATTAAAAATATTATATTTTAATATTATTTAATTATTTGGAAATTCGAATGTATCCGAATTCTTGAATGAAAATAGTAACAAATTTCGATGAGTCTGAAATAAATTATAAATGAAAAGAATTATCCGAATTGAAAGATGAATTCAAATGCAAAATGGAAACATATTGCAATAAATACAGTAAGGTATAAAAGTGAAATTTGTAAAAATAGAATAGAATAGTATAGAACATAATAGAATAGAATAAAATAAAACAGAATAGAATGAAAAAGGATACAATAAAATAAACCAGAATAGAAAATAGAATATAATAAAACTGCATAGAAAATAAAAGAATAGAAAGTAGAAGAATAGAATAGAAAGTAAAAGAATAGAATATGAAAGAAATAGAATAGAAGAGAATACTTTAGAATAGAAAATAAAAGACTACAATAGAATACACCAATAAAATAAAATAGAAATGTATAGAATATAAAATAAAAGAATGGCATAAAATAAAACAGAATAGAATAGATATTAAAACGAAAAGAATAAATAGAATAAAATGAAACAGAATAGAAACTAAAATAATAAATTAGAATAAAACAGAATAGAAAAATAATAGAATAAAATAGATATTAAACAAAAAGAATAAGTAGAAAAAAATGAAACAGAATAGAAAATAAAAGAATAAATTAGAAAAAAACTGAATAGAAAAGAATAGAACAGAAAGTACAAGAATATACTAGAATATAAAGGAATATAATTGAATATACTAATAAAAAAATAGAACAGAATAAAAAATAAAACAAAATAATAGAATACAACAATAAAATAGAATAGACGCATATAGAATAGAAAATAAAAGAGTAGCATAAAATAAAACAGAATAGAATAGATCTTAAAACGAAAATAATAAGTAGAATAAAATGAAACAGAATAGAAAATAAAATAATAAATTAGAATAAAACAGAATAGAAAATAATAGAATAGAAAGTAGAAGAATATACTAGTATAAAAAGGAATATTGCTGAATATACTAGAATAAAAAATAAAATAGAACAGAATACAAAAGAATAGAATACAACAATAAAATTGAATAGAAAGGTATAGAATAGAAAAGAGCAGAATAGAACAGAAAATAAAAGAATAGAATAAAACAGAAAATTAAAGAATAGCATAGAATAGAAAAAAATAAAAGAATAGTATAGAAAAGAATACAGCCATCTTTGGAAATTCTAATTTCAAATAGAAAAGAATAAATTAGAAAGAATATAGCCGTCTTTGGAAATTTGAATCTTGAAAGAATAGAATAAAACAGAATAGACTAGAACATAAAATAATGTAATAGAAAATAAAATAGAAAATAGAAAATAAAGGAACAGTAGAAAATAGAAAAGAATAGAAAATAAAAGAATAGCATAGAAAAGAATATAGTTGTCTTCGGAAATTTGAATAGAATAGAAAAAAATAGAAAGGATATAGCCATCTTCGAAAATTCAAATTATGAAACTAATAGAACAAAACAGAATAGAAAAGAATAGAAAAGAAAAGAATAAAACAGAGTAGAATAGAATAAAACATAAAAGGATATACTAGAAAAGAATAGAAAAGATTTGATTATACTAGAACAGAATAATACTGAAAGAATATATCCGTCTTCCGAATTTCGATTTTCGGATTGAATAGAACCAGCTATATTCTTCACAATGAATTCGGATCAATTCTATATTTTTTGATTTGAATTGGATTTGAATACTTTGAATCCATTGGAAAAATTCAAATCCAGACGAAAAACGAATAAAAGAAATTAAACTAAACAAAATGAAGAGCAGTGATTGTTGGCTCTGGTCTGCTCAGGGCTGCACTGGCTGGGAGTTTGATTGCTCCCCCCTGCCTCTAGAAGAAGTTTCTGGAGCTTAGAGAGGAAGAATTTAAATGACCGGCCTGAAAAGCTACCTTATAGTCCCCAGCTGTGAGCCTATAGGCTGCTCCAGTCTAAACATATCTGTACTACAAACTACTTCATGGTCCCCAGCTGTGAACCTATAGACTATTTTAGTCTAACCTTTTGTTTCTACAAGCTACTTCAAGGTCCCTAGCCATGAACTGAATACTTTGTCCAGCCTAACCTACCTGTCCTACAAGCTACTTCATGGTCCCCAGTCATGAATCTGTAGACCGTTCTAGTCTAGCCTACATGTTCTTCAAGTTACTTCATGGTCCCCAGCTGTGAACCTATAGACTGTTTCAGTTTAGTCTATCTGTCCTACAAGCTAATTCATGCTTCCCAGCTGGGAACCTGTAGACTATTCCAGTCTTACCTATCTGTTCTACAAGCTACTCCATGGTCCCCAGCCATGAATCTGTAGACGGTTCCAGTCTAGCATACCTGTTCTTCAAGCTACTTAATGGTCCCAGCTGTGAACCTATAGACTGTTCCAGTCTAACTTACCTGTTTTACAAGCTACTTCATGGTCCCCAGCCATTCCAGTCTAGTCTACCTGTTCTACAAGCTGCTTCATGGTCCCCAGCTGTGAACCTATAGACTGTTCCAGTCTAGCCTATCTGTCTTAAAGCTACTTCATGGTCCCCAGCCCTGAACCTGTAGACTGTTCCAGTCTAGCCTACCTGTTCTTCAAGCTACTTAATGGTCCCCAGCTGTGAACCTATAGACTGTTCCAGTCTAGCCTACCTCTTCTACAAGCTACATCATAGTCCCCAGCTGTAAACCTATAGATTCTTCCAGTCTAGGCTATCTGTTCTACAAACAACTTCATGGTCCCCAGCTGTGGATTTTTGGACTGCTCCAGTCTAGCCTATCTGTTCTACAAGCTACTTCATGGTCCCCAGCCATTCCAGTCTAGTCTACCTGTTTTACAAGCTACTTCATGGTCCCCAGCCATGAATCTGTAGACTGTTCCCGTCTAGCCTACCTGTTCTTCAAGCTACTTAATGGTCCCCAGCTGTCAACCTATAGACTGTTCCAGTCTAGCCTATCTGTCTTAAAGCTACTTCATGGTCCCCAGCTGTGAACCTATAGACTGTTGCAGTCTAGCCTACCTGTTCTACAAGCTGCTTCATGACCCCCAACCATTAACCTATAGTAAATCTTCCGAAGCTGACGTGGTTAGGGGACAGAGCTGAGCCATGAAGTTGTGACTTGAACCCTGAACCTGTTCCTGGGATTTGCTTTCCCCATTGGCTCCCCTTTGAGGTGCCTTCACTCCGCCTCTCTTCTATGGACCTGGACTGGTTCCTGACCATGTCTTGTCTCCGCTGATTCCCACTTCATACACAAGACCCGATGGGGCCAACACAGATAGACATCGGGTGTCGTGGCCCCCAAACTGGATCAATGGCCATCAAAAGAAATCCGTCAGGACGCAGTCAGGCCACGGTTTGGAAGATCTGATGAAGATACATCCCAAAATCCAGGCAAGGGGGGTCTCCATAGCGGTATTGGACGTGTCTCCGTAATGAAGTACCTCGCGGTAGTTTGGTTGAGGGCTTTTTTGGTTCCTTTTGTCCCATCATCCAAAACCTGACCGGTTATTCAGTCTCCAAACTGCTGTCTTGTCTTACTGCTATGTGACCACAGGGGGGTGGCAGAGCACACTAGAACTGACCATTGTCAAGGGCAATGTGAAGGAGACTGGGCTAAATAAATGCCCCACCCCCACTCCTGTGCATTCCAGCTCGTCCGGTTGCATTCTCCATAATATAAGATAAAAGTAATTCCAGCCACAGTAGGGGCCGGGAACTCAGCACAGGGATGGTGAGAACCCCTCATAATGGGCACAGCAGGTGTACAGACTCAGGAACTCAGCACAGGGATGGTGGGAACCCCTCATAATGGGCACAGCAGGTGTACAGACTCAGGAACTCAGCACAGGGATAGTGGGAACCCCTCATAATGGGCACAGCAGGTGTACAGACCTGGGAACTCAGCACAGGGATGGTGGGAACCCCTCATAATGGGCACAGCGGGTGTACAGACTCAGGAACTCAGCACAGGGATGGTGGGAACCCCTCATAATGAGCACAGCGGGTGTACAGACCCGGGAACTCGGCACAGGGATGGTGGGAACCCCTCATAATGGGCACAGCAGGGGTACAGACCCGGAAACTCGGCACAGGGATAGTGGGAACCCCTCATTATGGGCACAGCAGGTGTACAGACCCAGGAACTCAGCACAGGGATGGTGGGAACCCCTCATAATGGGCACAGCGAGTGTACAGACCCGGAAACTCGGCACAGGGATAGTGGGAACCCCTCATTATGGGCACAGCAGGTGTACAGACCCGGGAACTCAGCACAGGGATGGTGGGAACCCCTCATAATGGGCACATCGGGTGTACAGACCCGGGAACTCAGCACAGGTATGGCGGGAACCCCTCATAATGGGCACAGCGGGTGTACAGACCCGGGAACTCAGCACAGGGATGGTGGGAACCCCTCATAATGGGCACAGCGAGTGTACAGACCCGGAAACTCGGCACAGGGATAGTGGGAACCCCTCATTATGGGCACAGCAGGTGTACAGACCCGGGAACTCAGCACAGGGATGGTGGGAACCCCTCATAATGGGCACATCGGGTGTACAGACCCGGGAACTCAGCACAGGGATGGTGGGAACCCCTCATAATGGGCACAGCGGGTGTACAGACCCGGGAACTCAGCACAGGGATGGTGGGAACCCCTCATAATGGGCACAGCGGGTGTACAGACCCGGGAACTCAGCACAGGTATGGCGGGAACCCCTCATAATGGGCACAGCGGGTGTACAGACCCGGGAACTCGGCACAGGGATGGTGGGAACCCCTTATAATGGGCACAGCGGGTGTACAGACCTGAGGACTCAGCACAGGGATGGTGGGAACCCCTCATAATGGGGCACAGCGGGTGTACAGACCCGGGAACTCGGCACAGGGATGGTGGGAACCCCTTATAATGGGCACAGCGGGTGTACAGACCTGAGGACTCAGCACAGGGATGGTGGGAACCCCTCATAATGGGCACAGCAGGTGTACAGACCCGGGAACTCAGCACAGGGATATGGGAACCCCTCATAATGGGCACAGTGGGTGTACAGACCCGAGGACTCAGCACAGGGATGGTGGGAACCCCTCATAATGGGGCACAGCGGGTGTACAGACCCGGGAACTCAGCACAGGGATTGTGGGAACCCCTCATAATGGGGCACAGCGGGTGTACAGACCCGGGAACTCAGCACAGGGATTGTGGGAAACCCCTCATAATGGGCACAGTGGGTGTACAGACCCGAGGACTCAGCACAGGGATGGTGGGAACCCCTCATAATGGGCACAGTGGGTGTACAGACCCGGGAACTCAGCACAGGGATGGTGGGAACCCCTCATAATGGGCACAGCAGGTGTACAGACCTGGGAACTCAGCACAGGGATGGTGGGAACCCCTCATAATGGGCACAGCGGGTGTACAGTCCCAGGGACTCGGCACAAGGATGGTGGGCAGTATCTTTAATCTCTTCCATGTTGTCCGGCTAGAGCTCCACCTCTCAAAGGTTGCCTTTCCCTGATATAACATATTATTAAATCCTTTGTCTTACATACAGCCTTGGAATCACAGTAGTGAGACACCTAGTGGCAGAACCACAATACAACACTGCTCTGCCACTAGGTGTCCCACTACTGTGATGCCAAGGCTATATGTAAAACAAAGAATACAGCAGTGTTATATTGTAGTTCTGCCACTAGGTGTCTCACTTCTTGACATACAGACTTGGTATCACAGTAGTGAGACACCTAGTGGCAGAACTACAATATAACACTTCCCTCATTCTTTGTTTTATATATATATATATATATAGCCTTGGTATCACAATAGTGAGACACCTAGTGGCAGAACAGTGTTGTATTGTAGTTCTGCCACTAGGTGTCTCACTACTTGACATACAGACTTGAAATCACAGTAGTGAGACACCTAGTGGCCAACCCGCAGTATAACATATTGCTACAGGAACAAGCAAACCTGATTTGTTTCCCTTCTCCCACATGTGTATTTCTGTTGAATTAATGAAGACGCTGTAATTAGTATTTTCCATATATAAAGTTTATCCCGGTCTTGCGGTGTGAAGTTGGGTCACGTGGTCAGCTGATCCCGAGGGCGAGGATCATGTGCTGACAGTCGGAGTTCAGCAATTAATAAGTTACAGAAGGGAAATGTTGGCGGACTTTGTACCCCGAAGGGCTATAAACCAAATCACCCCCATCTCATCTCTCATCTCTTCAATGGGTCACCGGACACCAATTAGAGAGGACCTGTCATCAAATACGTTCTGTTCTGGCTGTGGTCCACGCGTGCCGAGTAATATGTCAGCGTGGCCCTTCCAGGTATTTATTACCTCTCACAGAGAACCCCCAACTTTTAAACTGTGGCCCTGCAGCTGTTGCTGAACTACAAGTCCCATGAGGCATTGCAAGCTGCTGACAGAGGCATGATGGAGTGCTGGAGGGCCACAGGTCGAGCACCCAAGGTAGAGGGTATAATGGGTCTTGTCGTTCCTCCAAGTGCTGGGGGGGCGCATGTTGAGCACCCAAGGTAGAGGCATGATGGGTCTTGTCGTTCCTCCAACAGCTGGAGGGCCACAGGTCGAGCACTCAAGGTAGAGGCATGATGGGTCTTGTAGTTCCTCCAACAGCTGGAGGGCCACGGGTTGAGAACCCAAGGTAGAGGCATGATGGGTCTTGTAGTTCCTCCAACAGCTGGAGGGCCACAGGTTGCGCACCCAAGGTAGAGGCATGATGTGGCCCTCCAGCTGTTGAAGGAACAACAAGCCCCATCATGCCTATACCTTGGGTGCGCAACCTGTGGCCCTCCAGCTGTTGAAGGAACAACAAGCCCCAGGTTGCGCACCCAAGGTATAGGCATGATGGGTCTTGTAGTTCCTCCAACAGCTGGAGGGCCACAGGTTGCGCACCCAAGGTAGAGGCATGATGGGGCTTGTTGTTCTTCCAACAGCTGGAGGGCCACAGGTTGCGCACCCAAGGTAGAGGCATGATGGGACTTGTTGTTCCTCTCACAGCTGGAGAGCCACGGGCTGAGCACCCAAGGTAGAGGCATGGTGGGACTTGTAGTTCCTCCGATAGCTGGAGGGCCACAGGTTGAACACCCAAGGTAAAATTAGGTCATGAAAAGGAAAAGGTTTAGCATGTTGAGGGGGGGGGGGGGGGGTTTGCGTTTCTTATTTTACCACTGTATATAGCTGGTTGCTAAGCGAGGGGGGGGGGGCGAAAAGCCATCCGCCGCGTCCTTAGCAACCTGATGAGTCATCAGCTGTCAGCGGGGTTCCATGTTAAGGGCATGCATCCCGGTATGGTTCAGGAGGAAGGGTGCCCCTTTCCCATTCCCTTTCTCGGATAAGGGGTCTAGTATGGATTTTAGGGGGGGGGGGGGTCAGGAAAGGCAAAATATAAGCAGATTCTTCAAATTCTTTTATAAGATGATTGTTAAACTCGAACTCTGTGCATAAAATAACAATCCTGCCAGCCTTCCCATCCCCCAAGCCGATGTTTGTTATCTAATACAGAGAAGTATGTCCCGTACTCCACAGTCATGCAGATCTTCCTCCTGACCACTCCTTTTGTTTGGAACGGGTAGGGCATGTTCGTTTCAGTCATGTACACTGCTCTATGAAGACTAAACGTCCCATAGTCCATCACAGGAACAAGCAAGGCAGGGTGGCTACCTTCCCACATACAGTATGACCAAGGCAAGGTGGCTACCTTCCCACATACAGTATGACCAAGACAGGGTGGCTACCTTCCCACATACAGTATGACCAAGACAGGGTGGCTACCTTCCCACATACAGTATGACCAAGGCAAGGTGGCTACCTTCCCACATACAGTATGACCAAGGCAGGGTGGCTACCTTCCCACATACAGTATGACCAAGGCAGGGTGGCTATGCTTCTACCACAGTGACACCAAGACAGGGTGACTGCATTTCAACATAATTGTGCTGATGTATAGGGAGGCAGGGATGGCGTTCTGCTCCCAAGCCGTCCCTTCTGGTATCGGAGCATTTGCACGAGTACCGATACTCATGCAAATGCTTAGTATCGGCACCGATATCGGTATCTGTGCAACTCTACTTCTCACATACAGCGGTACCCAGGCAAGGGGGGGTTACGCTCCCACCTACAATGTGACCAAGGCAGAGGGGCTACGTTCCCACATACAGCGGCACGAAGGCTGGGGGGCTATGCTTCTACTTACAGTGGCACCAAGGCATGGTGGCTACATTCCTACATACAGTGGCACCAAGGCGGGGGGGCTACGTTCTATGCTTCTACATACAATGGCAACATTCCTACATACAGTGGGACCAAGGCGGGGGGGGGCTACGTTCTATGCTTCTACATACAATGGCTACATTCCTACATACAGTGGCACCAAGGCGGGGGGGCTACGTTCTATGCTTCTACATACAATGGCAACATTCCTACATACAGTGGGACCAAGGCGGGGGGCTACGTTCTATGCTTCTACATACAATGGCAACATTCCTACATACAGTGGGACCAAGGCGGGGGGGGGCTACGTTCTATGCTTCTACATACAATGGCAACATTCCTACATACAGTGGGACCAAGGCGGGGGGGCTACGTTCTATGCTTCACATACAATGGCAACATTCCTACATACAGTGGGACCAAGGCGGGGGGGGCTACGTTCTATGCTTCTACATACAATGGCTACATTCCTACATACAGTGGCACCAAGGCGGGGAGGGGGGGGGCTACGTTCTATGCTTCTACATACAATGGCTACATTCCTACATACAGTGGCACCAAGGCGGGGGGGGCTACGTTCTATGCTTCTACATACAATGGCTACATTCCTACATACAGTGGCACCAAGGCGGGGGGGGGGGGGGGGGGGGGGCTACGTTCTATGCTTCTATATACAATGGCAACATTCCTACATACAGTGGCACCAAGGCGGGGGGGGGGGGGCTACGTTCTATGCTTCTACATACAATGGCAACATTCCTACATACAGTGGCACCAAGGCGGGGAGGGGGGGGGCTACGTTCTATGCTTCTACATACAATGGCAACATTCCTACATACAGTGGGACCAAGGTGAATGAATGTAGCCACCCTCTCTCTACCAGGAAGTCAGATCACAGTCTCAAAAACAGAAAAAAAGAGGCTGAGAGAAACAGACCTTGTATACTTTTTTTATTTATTTTTTAAGTATTGTTAATTAAATTAGAGTTTAGTGTCACCGTGACCTTAGGCTCTGTGGATAATAATTAATACCTATATATCCTTAATGTCCAAGGCACTATCATATTAAAGTGAGCTCCCCTGCAAGGGAGCGACCATCTTTCAGTTTTAACGGCTACAACATCATGGACGCCGCCGGGTCACGCCAAGTCACCTTAGGATAGGCGCAGCGCATAGACATTAATATAAGGCCTATTTGTTAAGATTTATAAAGACCCGGTCCAATTAGGAAATGCTGGAGACCACAAACATCGCACAGAAAAATACAAAAACGGCGAGCGACGTTTGCGTGATGAAATGTCATTGGCACTTCTTTTTCCCCATTCTACACACAAAACACACGTCATTGTTCCGTCAGGAAACAGAAATATTCAATCGTTTGAAAGTCCAGATTGGGTGCCCAGCGGGTAATGCGTCCAATCGTTTTCAGTCCTTCTACTTTCTCCATTGAAGGAAACCAATAGATCAGCAATCTTTGGGCAAAAAGCGGCAGACTGCTGGCCAGTGTACAGTCAAAATGGCCGACACGCCACATGTTCGGCAAGATAAACTTCAAAAACACACGTCATTGTTCCGTCAGGAAACAAAAATATTCAATCGTGTTATGAAAGTCCAGATGTGCGTTGCGTGCCCAGCGGGTAATCTGCCCAATCGTTTTCAGTCCTTCTACTTTCTCCATTGAAGGAAACCAATAGATCAGCAGTCTTTGGGCAAAAAGCGGCTGACTGCTGGCCAGTGTACAGTCAAAATGGCCGACATTACACATCTTCGGCAAGATAAACTTCAGGTTGTAGCGAGGATCCAGCAGGCGCAGCGCCCATATTGCGCCCTTTAAGGGCAGCCAGCGAGCTCCGCGTTATTAGTCCAGAGCGGAGACCCGCATGGCGTCCACATTTCTGTCCATGGAAGACAAAACGCTTTTGGCGGTCTTCGTTGTGTAACCCGCGCTTCAGCCTAAAAGTACTTTCTGCATCCTGCGTGCCGCCACCATGGCCTCGTCCTCCGAGTCCGATTCGCTTTGGGAGGAGGCGGAGCCGCAGGGAGAGGAGCATTCCGGGGAGCAGAGATAATGCATGAGGGGGAGGCGGTACTTCCCACAGAAATCCACGAACTTGATCTGACGCACGCAAGAGTCGAAGTACACACCTGCCGAGGGGAGAGAAGGAGGATTTAGTAGCTGGAAAAATAATTGATTTTAATGTCGATAAAACATTAAATCTGGTAATAAATGCATTACAGAAAAATCACTTAAAGTGGAGTTCCACCCACTTTTACAACTCTTCAGCATCCCTCAGTAAAGTGTGCACTGTAAACGAATTGGATCTTTTTTTCCCTCAGCACCTACTGTATATCTGCTGTATTCATTTTTCACTTCCTCCTCCCTGTCCGCGGCCCATCACATCATTTCCTGTTTGCAATGCCTCCTGGGAAGGGGGGCGGCAACTTCCTCTAACACTGCAATTGCTATGGAAACCTGACCTAAAAACGTATTACACTGCGTGTGCTGCACTGAGCACGTGCGAGATCTGCAAGGATGAGATCCAGGAAGAAATACAGCCTGGCTTCAGATGCCCACACTTAAGATGGCCACAGCCTGCTGCAAGTTTATAAAATAACAAACTACTGCTATTAACTAACAAATCGGACCTTAGTTTACTAGAATACATTAAGCTTGTGCATTATAGGGGGTATTTTTGTTTTATTTACCGCTTTATTATTATTTATTGTAGACTAGCACAAGTAGCTGCATCTATCTTTAGATTAGCTTCCTGCCATTGCTGTACAATCTGGATCTACTGCACATAAATGTAATGGAGAGGAAGAGAGAGCAAAGTCACGACTACATCCAGTGTGCAATTGGTGACCAAGCTGGAACGTTTCACTAAATGTGGAGAAAAGTGAGGTGACAGAGAAACGGATTTAGGTCAGCTGTGTATTTAGTGGTCTAAAGTTCACATCTGGGGCCCATTCATATCGCTGCAGTGCGTTAAGTCACATGCGTTGTGTCAAGGCACTTCGTTCATTGGAATGGTCTGCCTACCTTATCAGAACACGCCAAGAAAAAAAAAAAGAAGGCGAAGAATGATGAAGACAGACAAAAAAGGAGAAGGAGAAGGAGAAGAATGATGAAGACAGACAAAAAAGGAGGAGGAGAATGATGAAGGAGAAGGCGAAGAATGATGAAGACAGACAAAAAAGGAGAAGGAGAAGGAGAAGGAGAAGGAGAAGAATGATGAAGACAGACAAAAAAGGAGAAGGAGAAGGAGAAGGAGAAGAATGATGAAGACAGACAAAAAAGGAGAAGGAGAAGGAGAAGGAGAAGAATGATGAAGACAGACAAAAAAGGAGAAGGAGAATGATGAAGACAGACAAAAAAGGAGAAGGAGAAGGATGAAGGAGAAGAATGATGAAGACAGACAAAAAAAAAAAGAAAGATGAAGACAGACAAAAAAGAAGAAAGATGAAGACAGACAAAAAGGAGAAGAAGAAAGAAGAAGGAAAAAAAAAAAAAAAAAAAAAAAAAGACAAAAAGATGGAGAAGAAAGACAAAAAAAAAAAAAAAAAAAAAAAAAAAAAAAAAAAGAAGGGGGAGGTGAAGGAAAAGACAAATAGAAAGACAAAAAAGGAGAAGGAGAAGAAAGACGAATAGAAAAGAGGAGTAGAAGGAGAATCAACTTTGTGGGCACCAAAATGCCTTTGCACATACACAGATATCACTCTGTAATAAAGGAGGAGAAGGAGAAGAAAGATGAAGACAGACAAAAGAAGGAGAAGGAGGCAAAAAGACAAAAGAAGGAAAAAAAGGAAAAGATAAAAAAAGGAGGAGAAGGAGGAGGAGGAGGAGGAGGAGGAGGAGGAGGAGGAGGAGGAGGAGGAGGAGGAGGAGAAGCAAGACAAAAAAAAGGAGGAGAAGAAAAAAAAAAGAAGGAGGAGCAGACAGACAAAAGAAGAAAGACAAAAAAACGGAGGAGAAGAAATAGGAGAAGAAAAGACAAAAAGGAGAAGAAAAATAGAAAAGAGAAGGAGAAGAAAAAAGGAGGCGGAGAAGGAGAAGACAAAAGAAGGAGAAGGAGAAAAAAGACAAGGATGGAGAAGAAAGACAAAAAGGAAAAAAAGGAGAAGAAGGAGAAGGAGAAGAAAGACAAAAAAGGAGACAAAAAGAGAAACAGAAGGAGACAAAAAGAAGGGAAAAAAAAATAAAATAAAAAAGACAAAAATTAGAGGGAGAAAAAAGACAAAAAACAAAATAAAAGAGAGAAGGAGACGAAAGACAAAAAGGAGAAGATAGACAAAAAGGGAGAAGGAGAGGAAAAAAAGACAAAAAGGAGGAGGAGAAAAAAGACGAAATGAGAAGGAGTAGGAGAATCAACTTTTTGGGCACCAAATGCCTTTGCACATACCCAGATATCACTCTGTAAAAGTAGCAGTGACATCACTGTTCTGTACATAGTCTGTGCAGAGCCAGGGGAGGGGCCCAGCCGACTCCTCCCACTACAGGCTGCCTATAGAAAACCACAGGAGGGGGTGGAGACAAGACCAGTCCCTCTGTACAAGGACAGTGAGCGGTCTTTATGACAGAAAGTCTCACATTACTGCACACACCTGAAAGAAATACACAAAGCTCACCACGATTCAGGGAAAATATACATGACATTTGCTGAATCCAGAGTTGGGATTTTATTGAACCCCGATGTATATATACAGTGAGCTGTGATACGCACTGACAGCTCGTTCACAATTAATGGGCTACCTAATGCAACAGGCCTCATAACACACAAATGCATGAGCGGTGCTGTGAGTGAATGTGAACACAGGAGGAGCTCCTCACCTGCACACTTGGGGTTGGGACATTTGCTGGACAGGTCCAGGTACCGGACGAGGTTCTCTGGAAGCTCCCACGGTGTGTACGGGAGACCCCGGCTCCTGATGGTGCGCCCGGCCAGCTCCAGCAGCGTGGGCGGGGTGTAGGTCAGATCCCGCACGAACCTCACTACCAGCGGGTTCCCGCGCAGGCTGAGCTCCTGCAGGTGGATCAGACTGAGGATTTCCCTCGGGAGGAAGGTCAGGAGGTTGTTGTGAAGGCTGAGAGACCGCAGAGAGTGGACCCTGGAAGAGAAATGGAGAGGGTCAGTTTGCTCAGAGGGTGGGGGGCCGCTAATCATAATAAAAACCCAACAGGGGTTCTAATCCACTCTATTTGAAAGGAATATATAGAATAGACTTTACATATGTATATAAAGGGGGGGGGGTGACAACACACACTCTGAAGCCATTTGCATCTGATTACATCATACTCACTGTGCCAGCTGTGGCGGGACGCTATGGATGCGATTATCGCACAGGACCAGGCAGCTCAGATACGGCAGGTTGGCGATCTCCGGCGGGATGTGGGAGATGAAATTTCCACCCAGATAAAGGAACTCCAGACTGGAAGACAAAGAAGAAGAATTCTGTTACATTAGAGCCGCGTCCTTCATTCAGAGAGATCAGCAAGATATTCCAAAGGTTGTTACATTGTTTGGCTCGACACTGGAGAACCGATTATATTCAAAGCAACCAGACGTTACAGGTACGGCACACGTCCCATCACTACGATGCCCGTTATACCCAGACGTTACAGGTACGGCACACGTCCCATCACTACAATGCCCGTTATACCCAGACGTTACAGGTACGGCACACGTCCCATCACTACAATGCCCGTTATACCCAGACGTTACAGGTACGGCACACGTCTCATCACTACAATGCCCGTTATACCCAGACGTTACAGGTACGGCACACGTCCCATCACTACAATGCCCGTTATACCCAGACGTTACAGGTACAGCACACGTCCCATCACTACAATGCCCGTTATACCCAGACGTTACAGGTACGGCACACGTCCCATCACTACGATGCCCGTTATACCCAGACGTTACAGGTGCGGCACACGTCCCATCACTACAATGCCCGTTATACCCAGACGTTACAGGTGCGGCACACGTCCCATCACTACAATGCCCGTTATACCCAGACGTTACAGGTACGGCACACGTCCCATCACTACAATGCCCGTTATACCCAGACGTTACAGGTACAGCAAGTCCCATCACTACAATGCCCATTATACCCAGACGTTACAGGTACAGCAAGTCCCATCACTACAATGCCCGTTATACCCAGACGTTACAGGTACGGCACACGTCCCATCACTACAATGCCCGTTATACCCAGACGTTACAGGTACGGCACACGTCCCATCACTACGATGCCCGTTATACCCAGACGTTACAGGTACGGCACACGTCCCATCACTACAATGCCCATTATACCCAGACGTTACAGGTACGGCACATGTCCCATCACTACGATGCCCGTTATACCCAGACGTTACAGGTACGGCACACGTCCCATCACTACAATGCCCGTTATACCCAGACGTTACAGGTACGGCACACGTCCCATCACTACAATGCCCGTTATACCCAGACGTTACAGGTACGGCACACGTCCCATCACTACAATGCCCATTATACCCAGACGTTACAGGTACGGCAAGTCCCATCACTACAATGCCCATTATACCCAGACGTTACAGGTACGGCAAGTCCCATCATTACAGCACCAATCATACCTGGGCCTTACAGGCAGCTGTTGCGGCACTACATTTCCCATGAGGCATTGCAAAGCTGGCAGTTACAATTACTCCCAGAGGCATGATGGGACTTGTATTTCTAAAACAGCTTGAGAGCCCCAGGTTGCCTACCCCTGCCATAGACCATGGGTGCTCGACCTGTGGCCCTCCAGCTGTTGCCTTAGGTTTCCTACCCTTGCTATCAACCATGGGTGCTAAAGTGTGAGCTGGAGTTCAGGTTCAATTTGTTAGTGTATCTAAATCTGCTAGTACAACCCCCCCCCCCCAGACTAACAATGCTGCTGTCTGCTGAGCCTCCTGTGCTCATTCATCCAGAGTTGTGTTGTTGGCCAGATCACCAAGTGAAAATGGTGGCTAAAAAAAAAAAGCCTAAAAAAAGTAAAACTAATTTAACCTGGTGTGGGGTTTAATACCGCTTTTAGCCCGTCAGCAAAGGGAGTCCGCGCTATGTACCGAGTGTCATTTACCCCGACAGCCCGGCCCTCGAACTGCGTTGCAGAAAAATAACACAGTGGTTGTGGCGCAGCGAGTTGAACGAGGCGATTTTCCCCCCGGGGGGGACAGGCGGTGCGGGAACATTGGGTCTCGTGGTGTTCTATACATTCTATATACATTCTGTAGGTTTCCTGGAAGGAAGGTTCTAGGAATCCTCGGCAGGCCTCACATCCCGCCTCCTAAACTTTGTACAGACTTCTCTGGACTCCATGAACCTGCCAGGAGCTGGAAAAAGAGGAGGGGAGGGGGCCGGGCCCTGCTGAGAATTAACTCTTCATACACCGGGGGCCCCCGGGGTGCCACATTCCTGACGGGTGTCACCGGGGACAATCGTCGTATAGCAGATATATACGGCTACAGACCGGCCCAATCACCCTGTGCAATATTCGGGGTCCTTGTACCCCCAACAGGAGGGGAAAGGCCAAGTAAGTCACAGCGGAGCAGCAGACATGGATTTCCCACAATGCAATGGAATAGACCCCAATACTTCTCTGTATATCTAATAGAGGGGGGAATACACATCCATACAGAACAGCAACACTTCCTGTCTTAGGGTGACAACGCCTCACTGTACTGTACCCAGTGTTGTCACCCTAAGACAGGACTACACAAACTCTCCAAGTCCCCCCCATCCAGCACAAATCCTCTTCCCCCATCTCCCTTCCCAACATAAATCTCCCCAAATTTGCCCTCCTAGAACAATTCTTGCCAGCCCCCAAGTTCCCCTTCTCAACACAAATCCCCCCCCCCCAAACTCCTTGTGGTGCCCCCCCCACCTCACATTACGCTATGGTGCCCAGAGCCACCACCCCCTCCCTTGTCCCGGCCC
Source organism: Rana kukunoris (assembly GCA_029574335.1). Lineage (NCBI taxonomy): Eukaryota > Metazoa > Chordata > Amphibia > Anura > Ranidae > Rana > Rana kukunoris. The sequence goes on from JAJQKJ010000938.1 coordinate 112,619, forward strand.
TGCCCCCTGTCAGTTGTAAGCCCCAGCTCTGCTGATCCCCCGGCCCTACACTTTAGGGGGGCCTTGTGGATGCATCTAGGAGGAGAATTAAAAGCCCCAGCCGTAGCTGAACAAAAGACGATTAGCCAGGCCAGGTATACGTGCCGACACACACACTTCTCCACCGCCACTCAGAGCCGCTACGGCCAGATCGCCCGACAATAAGCCTGTGTCACTCACAGCATGAGCGGCTCTGGGATGAAAGCCACATAATTCATAAGAGACTCCAAACACTGAGCCTCTGTGTAACTCGGAAGGATGAAGATCCCAAACACTGAGCCTCGGAAGGATGAAGATCCCAAACACTGAGCCTCTGAGGGATGAAGATCCCAAACACTGAGCCTCTGAGGGATGAAGATCCCAAACACTGAGCCTCGGAAGGATGAAGATCCCAAACACTGAGCCTCTGAGGGATGAAGATCCCAAACACTGAGCCTCTGAGGGATGAAGATCCCAAACACTGAGCCTCTGTGTAACTCCGGAGGATGAAGATCATAAACACTGAGCCTCGGAAGGATGACGATCCCAAACACTGAGCCTCGGAAGGATGAAGATCCCAAACACTGAGCCTCGGAAGGATGAAGATCCCAAACACTGAGCCTCGGAAGGATGAAGATCCCAAACACTGAGCCTCGGAAGGATGAAGATCCCAAACACTGAGCCTCGGAAGGATGAAGATCCCAAACACTGAGCCTCGGAAGGATGAAGATCCCAAACACTGAGCCTCGGAAGGATGAAGATCCCAAACACTGAGCCTCGGAAGGATGAAGATCCCAAACACTGAGCCTCGGAAGGATGAAGATCCCAAACACTGAGCCTCGGAAGGATGAAGATCCCAAACACTGAGCCTCGGAAGGATGAAGATCCCAAACACTGAGCCTCGGAAGGATGAAGATCCCAAACACTGAGCCTCGGAAGGATGAAGATCCCAAACACTGAGCCTCTGAATGATGAAGATCCCAAACACTGAGCCTCTGAAGGATGAAGATCCCAAACACTGAGCCTCTGAAGGATGAAGATCCCAAACACTGAGCCTCTGAGGGATGAAGATCCCAAACACTGAGCCTCTAAAAGGATGAAGATCCCAAACACTGAGCCTCAGGAGGATGAAGATCCCAAACACTGAGCCTCAGGAGGATTAAGATCCCAAACACTGAGCCTCAGGAGGATGAAGATCCCAAGCACTGAGCCTCAGGAGGATGAAGATCCCAAGCACTGAGCCTCAGGAGGATGAAGATCCCAAGCACTGAGCCTCAGGAGGATGAAGATCCCAAGCACTGAGCCTCAGGAGGATGAAGATCCCAAACACTGAGCCTCTGAAGGATGAAGATCCCAAACACTGAGCCTCTGAGGGATGAAGATCCCAAACACTGAGCCTCTGAGGGATGAAGATCCCAAACACTGAGCCTCTGAGGGATGAAGATCCCAAACACTGAGCCTCTGAGGGATGAAGATCCCAAACACTGAGCCTCTGAGGGATGAAGATCCCAAACACTGAGCCTCAGGAGGATGAAGATCCCAAACACTGAGCCTCAGGAGGATGAAGATCCCAAACACTGAGCCTCAGGAGGATGAAGATCCCAAACACTGAGCCTCAGGAGGATGAAGATCCCAGACACTGAGGCCGCGTACACACGACCGGTTTTCTCAGTGGAATCCATCAAGAAACTTGATGGGAGACGTATTCTGCAGAAAAAAAACGGTCGTGTGTACATTTTTCGACGAGAAAACTGTCGAGAAACTCGACGAGCCAAAAAGAGAGCATGTTCTCTTTTTCCTTGACGGCAATGGAGAAAATTGGCTCATCGAGTTCCTCGACAGCCAAACAAGGAATTCGACGAGGAAAACGGTGCATTTCGCCCCTCGGTCGTGTGTACGCGGCCTGAGCCTCTGAAGGATGAAGATCCCAAACACTGAGCCTCTGAAGGATGAAGATCCCAAACACTGAGCCTCTGAAGGATGAAGATCCCAAACACTGAGCCTCTGAAGGATGAAGATCCCAAACACTGAGCCTCTGAAGGATGAAGATCCCAAACACTGAGCCTCTGAAGGATGAAGATCCCAAACACTGAGCCTCTGAAGGATGAAGATCCCAAACACTGAGCCTCTGAAGGATGAAGGTCCCAAACACTGAGCCTTTGAAGGATGAAGATCCCAAACACTGAGCCTCTGAAGGATGAAGATCCCAAACACTGAGCCTCTGAGGGATGAAGATCCCAAACACTGAGCCTCTGAAGGATGAAGATCCCAAACACTGAGCCTCTGAGGGATGAAGATCCCAAACACTGAGCCTCTGAGGGATGAAGATCCCAAACACTGAGCCTCTGAGGGATGAAGATCCCA
>JAJQKJ010000938.1:117500-129235 GCA_029574335.1 Rana kukunoris
CCAACTTACCACTCCTTGCCCACCCAATACATGCCACCCAACGTACTGCTCCTTGCCCACACAAAACATGCTACCCAGCCAACCAACTTACGGCTCCTTGCTGACCCAATACATGCCACCCAACATACCACTCCTTGCTCACTCAATACAGCCACCCAACATATCACTCTATGCTCACCCAATACATGCCACCTGGCCAACCAACTTACCACTCCTTGCCCACCCAATACATGCCACCCAACGTACCACTCCTTGCCCACCCAATATATGCAACCCAGCCAACCAACGTACTGCTTCTTGCCCACCCTAAACATGCCACCCAACTTACCGCTCCTTGCCTACCCAATACATGCCACCCAGCCAACCAACGTACTGCTCCTTGCCCACCCAATACATGCCACCCAGCCAACCAACATACTGCTCCTTGGCCACCAAATATATGCCACCCAACGTACCGCTCCTTGCCCACCCTAAACATGCCACCCAACCAACTTACCGCTCCTTGCCCACTTAATACATGTCACCCAGCCAACCAACCGCTCCTTGCCCACCCAATACATGCCACCCAGCCAACCAACACGTACCTTCCTTTTCCCACCGAAAACATGCCACCCAGGCTAGCAACTTACCACTCCTCGCCCACCCAATACAGCCACCCACCAACATACATTTTCTTGCCCACCATTCAATACATGCCACCCAACATACCACTCCTTGCCCACCCAATACCTGCGACACAGCCAACCAATGTACCGCTCCTTGCCCACCCAATTCACGCCACCCAGCGAACCAACATACCACTCCTTGTCCACCCAATGTACCGTTCCTTGCCCACCCAATACATGCCACCCAGCCAACAAATGTACCATTCCTTGCCCACCCAATACATGCCACCAGGCCAACCAACCTACCTGATCATATTCTCGATCTCGGCCGGGATGCTCTTGAGCCGGTTACCCCCCATGGACAGGGTATTCAGAGTCTGCATCTGGAGGATCTGGGTGGGGATCTCCTCAAACTGGTTCCCGCTGAGGTTCAGCACCTCCAGCTTCATGGTGCCAATCTCTTTGGGTAACGAGAACTCGTCCAGCCGGTTGTTCTTGGCCATTAGGGTCTTCAGCCTGGTGAGCCCCAGGATCTCCTCCCCAATGTAGGCCATGGTGTTGTTGCTGATGTCCAGGTGGGAGATCTGGGAGAAGGTGGCCACAGTAGGGGGGAGGACCACCAGGCGGTTGTGGGGCAGCAGCAGGTGATGGACCTCTTTCTTCCGATCTTCGCTCATCTGCTCCAGGTTCAGGTTGTCCAGGCCGAGGTGGGAGAGGTTCAGGACGTGCTCCCCCTCCGCTGGCTCTGGGGCCTCCATGGTGGGGGGGGGGGCAATACCCTCTACTGGGGCAATCAGAGGACTCCCAGACCAATCAAGGAGGGACTGAGGGAGCCCCAAAATCTGGGGACCCTGGGGCAAACTGAGCTGAGTCTTGGGGCCCCTCAATATAGATACAGCAGAGTACAGAGACCCCTCAGTACAGGGCTAGCAGAGTGCAGGGGAACCTAAGTACAGGCGTAGCAGAGTTCAGGGGCCCCTCGGTAAAGGGGTAGCCAAGTTCGTTCAGGGGGCCCTCCGTAAAGGGGTAGCCAAGTTCAGGGGGCCCTCAGTAAAGGGGTAGCCAAGTGCAGGGGTCCCTCAGTAAAGGGGTAGCCGAGTCCAGGGGTCCCTCAGTAAAGGGGTAGCCGAGTCCAGGGGTCCCTCAGTACAGGGGTAGCCGAGTCCAGGGGTCCCTCAGTACAGGGGTAGCCGAGTCCAGGGGTCCCTCAGTACAGGGGTAGCCGAGTCCAGGGGTCCCTCAGTACAGGGGTAGCAGAGTCCATGAGCACCTCAGTACAGGGGTAGCAGAGTCCAGGAGCACCTCAGTACAGGGGTAGCAGAGTCCAGGGGTCCCTAAGTCCCAAAGTCCAAGGGACCCTCAGTAAAGGGGTAGTAGAGTGCAGGGGCCCCTCAGTAGAGGGGTAGCAGAGTCCAGGGGCCCCTCAGTAAAGGGGTAGTAGAGTGCAGGGGCCCCTCAGTAGAGGGGTAGCAGAGTCCAGGGGCCCCTTAGTAAAGGGGTAGCAGAGTGCAGGGGCCCCTCAGTACAGGGGTAGCAGAGTCCAGGGGTCCCTAAGTACAGGGGTAACCGAATACAAAGCCCAAGGGACCCTCAGTAAAGGGGTAGTAGAGTCCAGGGCCCCTCAGTAGAGGGGTAGCAGAGTCCAGGGGCCCCTCAGTACAGGGGAAGCAGAGTCCAGGGGTCCCTAAGTACAGGGGTAGCCGAATGCAAAGTCCAAGGGCCCCTCAGTAAAGGGGTAGTAGAGGGGTAGCAGAGTCCAGGGGCCCCTCAGTAAAGGGGTAGCAGAGTCCAGGGGCCCCTCAGTAGAGGGGGGGCAGAGTTCAGGGGTCCCCAAGTACAGGGGAAGCCGAGTGCAAAGTCCAAGGGCCCCCTCAGTACAGGCAGTGTGGCTTCCCGGGGCCCCTCCGTATCCTATTCCTCTCCGGGCTTTGTACGGTGTATTCAGCAATCTCCTGGCTTATGCAAGTCTCCGGAACGTGAACACAGAGCTCAGCCCGCGGCCCCGGAACCTGCACCGAACACAACACCGCCTACACCGCGAGGGGGAGAGGTATGTGTTATACAGGGGGCGGGGCCGCCCGGGGGCGGGGACACTGGGCTCGAAGAGTGTTGCCATGGGGCGGGGAAAGCTGTGTAGAGCCTGGGGGCGGAGCTGGGCGGGAGTCATGAACTGGGGGGCGGGAAGTAGCACATTGCTGACGTCACGTGAGGGATCCGGAGCGATGATACAATGTAACAGATGATTGTTCAGCATTACTCAGCAATTTCCGGCCCACAGATCAACTGTATACATTGTATCCTATATAGAGATCTGTATACATTGTATCCTATATAGAGATCTGTATACATTGTATCCTATATAGAGATCTGTATACATTGTATTCTATATAGAGATCTGTATACATTGTATCCTATATAGAGATCTGTATACATTGTATCCTATATATAGAGATCTGTCTACATTGTATCCTATATAGAGATCTGTATACATTGTATCCTATATAGAGATCTGTATACATTGTATCCTATATAGAGATCTGTATACATTGTATCCTATATAGAGATCTGTATACATTGTATCCTATATAGAGATCTGTATACATTGTATTCTATATAGAGATCTGTATACATTGTATCCTATATAGAGATCTGTATACATTGTATCCTATATATAGAGATCTGTCTACATTGTATCCTATATAGAGATCTGTATACATTGTATCCTATATAGAGATCTGTATACATTGTATCCTATATAGAGATCTGTATACATTGTATTCTATATAGAGATCTGTATACATTGTATCCTATATAGAGATCTGTATACATTGTATCCTATATAGAGATCTGTATACATTGTATTCTATATAGAGATCTGTATACATTGTATCCTATATAGAGATCTGTATACATTGTATCCTATATATAGAGATCTGTATACATTGTATCCTATATAGAGATCTGTATACATTGTATCCTATATAGAGATCTGTATACATTGTATCCTATATATAGAGATCTGTATACATTGTATCCTATATATAGAGATCTGTATACATTGTATCCTATATATAGAGATCTGTATACATTGTATTCTATATAGAGATCTGTATACATTGTATCCTATATATAGAGATCTGTATACATTGTATTCTATATAGAGATCTGTATACATTGTATTCTATATAGAGATCTGTATACATTGTATCCTATATAGAGATCTGTATACATTGTATTCTATAGAGAGATCTGTATACATTGTATTCTATATAGAGATCTGTATACATTGTATTCTATATAGAGATCTGTATACATTGTATTCTATATAGAGATCTGTATACATTGTATTCTATATAGAGATCTGTATACATTGTATTCTATAGAGAGATCTGTATACATTGTATTCTATATAGAGATCTGTATACATTGTATTCTATAGAGAGATCTGTATACATTGTATTCTATATAGAGATCTGTATACATTGTATTCTATATAGAGATCTGTATACATTGTATTCTATATAGAGATCTGTATACATTGTATTCTATATAGAGATCTGTATACATTGTATTCTATATAGAGATCTGTATACATTGTATTCTATAGAGAGATCTGTATACATTGTATTCTATATAGAGATCTGTATACATTGTATTCTATAGAGAGATCTGTATACATTGTATTCTATATAGAGATCTGTATACATTGTATTCTATATAGAGATCTGTATACATTGTATTCTATATAGAGATCTGTATACATTGTATTCTATAGAGAGATCTGTATACATTGTATTCTATAGAGAGATCTGTATACATTGTATTCTATAGAGAGATCTGTATACATTGTATTCTATATAGAGATCTGTATACATTGTATTCTATATAGAGATCTGTATACATTGTATTCTATATAGAGATCTGTATACATTGTATCCTATATAGAGATCTGTATACATTGTATTCTATAGAGATCTGTATACATTGTATTCTATAGAGAGATCTGTATACATTGTATTCTATAGAGATCTGTATACATTGTATCCTATATATAGAGATCTGTATACATTGTATTCTATATAGAGATCTGTATACATTGTATCCTATATATAGAGATCTGTATACATTGTATTCTATATAGAGATCTGTATACATTGTATTCTATATAGAGATCTGTATACATTGTATTCTATAGAGATCTGTATACATTGTATCCTATATAGAGATCTGTATACATTGTATTCTATAGAGAGATCTGTATACATTGTATTCTATATAGAGATCTGCATACATTGTATTCTATATAGAGATCTGTATACATTGTATTCTATAGAGATCTGCATACATTGTATTCTATATAGAGATCTGTATACATTGTATTCTATAGAGATCTGTATACATTGTATCCTATATATAGAGATCTGTATACATTGTATTCTATATAGAGATCTGCATACATTGTATTCTATATAGATCTGTATACATTGTATCCTATATAGAGATCTGTATACATTGTATTCTATATAGAGATCTGTATACATTGTATTCTATAGAGAGATCTGTATACATTGTATTCTATAGAGATCTGCATACATTGTATTCTATAGAGAGATCTGTATACATTGTATTCTATAGAGATCTGTATACATTGTATCCTATATATAGAGATCTGCATACATTGTATTCTATATAGATCTGTATACATTGTATCCTATATAGAGATCTGTATACATTGTATTCTATATAGAGATCTGTATACATTGTATTCTATAGAGAGATCTGTATACATTGTATTCTATAGAGAGATCTGTATACATTGTATTCTATATATAGAGATCTGTATACATTGTATTCTATATAGAGATCTGTATACATTGTATTCTATAGAGAGATCTGTATACATTGTATTCTATAGAGATCTGTATACATTGTATCCTATATATAGAGATCTGTATACATTGTATCCTATATATAGAGATCTGTATACATTGTATTCTATATAGAGATCTGTATACATTGTATTCTATATAGAGATCTGTATACATTGTATTCTATATATATATACATATCATCTGTATACATTGTATTTTATATGGATGATCTGTAAACATTGGAATCTGTTTCTTGATTGGTCAGTCACAGGCTGGGGCAGTTCCTGGACTGTAAAAACAAAACAAAAACATTGGGATCATTAGCGGCTGGTGCTCAAAATTTTTTGGGGGGGTGCAAACAAACGAAAAAAAACAACAATTGCAGCCTCACTGTACCCATCAAATGCAGCCACTGTGCCCATCAATTGTCACCACTGTGCCATGCCATCAAACACAGCCACTGTGCCATCATTTATCGCCACTGTGCCATCATTTATCGCCACGGTGCCATCATTTATCGCCACTGTGCCCATCAGTTGTCACCACTGCGCCATGCCATCAAATGCAGCCGCTGTGCCATCAATTGTTACCACTGTGCCCATCAGTTGTCACCACTGTGCCCATCAATTGTCACCACTGTGCCCATCAATTGTTACCACTGTGCCCATCAATTGTCACTACTGTGCCCATCAATTGTCATCACTGTGCCATGCCATCAAATGCAGCCACTGTGCCATCATTTATCGCCACTGTGCCATCATTTATCGTCACTGTGCCCATCAGTTGTCACCACTGCGCTGTGCCATCAATTGTTACCACTGTGCCCATCAGTTGTCACCACTGTGCCCATCAATTGTCACCACTGTGCCCATCAATTGTTACCACTGTGCCCATCAGTTGTCACCACTGTGCCCATCAATTGTCACCACTGTGCCCATCAATTGTCACCACTGTGCCCAGCAATTGTCACCACTGTGTTCAGCAATTGTCACACTGTGCCCATCAATTGTCGCCACTGTGCCCATCAATAATCAATTGAAGCCACTGTGCCATCAATTATAGCCACTGTGCCCTGTTAAATGTCCCCCCCCCCCCCCCCGCCCGGCACTTACCTTTCTGGGGTCAGCTATCCTGCTTCCACCGTCCCTCGTTCGATGTCTTCTCCCGCCCTCGATGACGCTTCAGCCAATCAGGTTACCGGTAACCAGAACCGGTGAACCTGATTGGCTGAGACGCCTGTCAGTGTTATCCAAGGAACGCACCCCCCGTGCGTCCCCTGGATAACTATTTGGAAGCCGATTACAGCCTGAGGGCCGCTGGCTCTGATAGACACTTCCAGAGCCAACCAGCTGCCGTTATTCAGATGGCCGGCGCTCACCAGGGGGCCGGCCATCTGAATAGTGGGCGGCAGCAACAATACATAGATTCCTGCAATGCATAAATCTGTGTATTGTATTCAGTGGCGGTGCAGGAGAGAGAGGGGGGGCGGCGCTCCGGCGCCCTCTACGGACGCACCGCCACTGGTTGGGATGGATTTACTAAAGGCAAACAAACTGCGCACTTTGCAAGAGAATTTTCTCCAGAGATTAGCAAATGAAGTTAAAAGGAAAGGAGAAGAAGGTGGGACTTTATGTGAGGCACACAGGAGGAAATGAAGAGGTCGGATGTATGGAGAAATAAATATTTTTATTGGTTAACCACTTCAGCCCCGGACCATATTGCTGGTCAAAGGCGGCGTACACACGACTGAGGTTCTCGCTGGAAACCAGCGAGAACCTCGCTGGAAGCTGCATTCCAGCGAGGACCTCGGCCGTGTGTACGCTTTTGGCTCGCCCCGCCCGTCGGGAATCCCGTTGAGCGAAAAGAGAGCACGCTCTCTTTTTGCTCGACGGCCCGTCTGGATGAATGGCTGGTTGCCATTCCCGACGGGCGGGTCGCCGATTTCGACGGCCGGCAGAGAACCTCGACGGGCGGAACGATGTGTTCTGCCCGTCGAGGTTCTCTGCCGTGTGTACGCGGCCAAAGACCTGGCCACTTTTTGTGATTCGGCACTGCGTCGCTTTAACTGACAATTGGGCAGTCGTGCGACGTGGCTCCCAAACAAAATTGGCGTCCTTTTTCCCCCACAAATAGATCTTTCTTTTGGTGGTATTTGATCACCTCTGCGGTTTTTAGTTTTTGCGCTATAAAGGAAAATAGAGCCACAATATTGAAAAAAATGAATATTTTTAACTTTTTGCTATAATAAATATCCCCCGATTTGTTTCCTCAGTTTAGGCCGATACGTATTCTTCCACATATTTTTCATTAAAAAAAATCGCAATAAGCGCTTATTAAAGGGGAGTTCCACCCACAATTTCACTTTTTAAATATAAATACCCCTGTAATACACAAGCTTAATGTATTGTAGTAAAGTTAGTCTGTAAACTAAGGTCCGTTTTGTTAGGTTGTTACAGCATTTAGATAGTTTATAAAATAGAAATAGACCGTGGCCATCTTAAGTGTGGGCATCATGAAGCCAGACTGTATGACTTCCTGGATTTCAGCTTTGCATATCTCGCACATGCTCAGTGTCGCACACTAGGTTTCAGTCAGGTTTAGTTATAACTATAGCGTAAATGAGATACGCTACGCCCGCACAAAGATACACCTATTGTATCTGAATCTGGCCCTTAGTGTTTTTTTTTTTTCCCTTTTTTTCTTTTTTATGTTGTTACTTGACACATGTCACGCTTATACTATGTTGAAAATTTAAATAAAAAAATGATTGTAAAAAATAAATAAAAACGCAGGGACAGTGGATTTTATGGATTTCAACGTTCACACCATTGCAGTGCAGTCAACAAAAGCACAGCGTGCTTCACGGGAGGAGCTTATGATTTGTATGTACCGCATGACTGCGACACGCCAATGCCGCGTACACACGATCATTTTTCGGGTTGTAAAAAAACGACGTTTTTCAGCCTCTAGAAAAAACTATTTTTTTTTCATTAAAACGGCCTTGCCTACACACGATCGTGAAAAAAAAAATGCTCTAGCAAAGCGCGGTGACGTACAACACGTACGACGACACCATAAAGCGGAAGTGCCATGTGGATGGCGCCACCCTTTGAGCTGCTTTAGCTGATTCCGTGTTAGTAAAAGACGATTTGCGCTTTTCTGTCTGTTACAGCGCGATGAATGTGCGATCTCCATTATGAAGGGTAGTTTTACCAGAACGAGCGCTCCCGTCTCATAACTTGCTTCTGAGCATGCGCGGATTTTTCACGACGTTAAAGCCCACACACGCTAATTTTTCTTACAACCTTAAAAACGTCATTGTTAAAAGCCGTTTTTTAGAACCCGAAAAATGCTCTGAAGCCCACACACGATCGTTTTTAATGACATAAAAAAAACTTAATTTTTTAGAACCTGAAAAATGATCGTGTGTATGCGGCATTACAAAAAAAAAAAAAGAAGAAAACTTTGTGTAAAAAATAAAAAAAGAAGAAGGGAAAAAACGTACGGGAACACATCAAAAACCCATCAAGAACGCATACCAGCGCACATCAAAACGCACATTCAGAGACGCACTAGATTTAGGTTTAAAGGCGTGTTCAGGCCTGTGATTGGTGTGTCGCAGTCATGCGGGGAACACGGTTTTCAGGCGTGTTCAGGCCTGTGATTGGCGCGTCGCAGTCATGCGGGGAACGCGGTTTGCAGGCGTGTTCAGGCCTGTGATTGGCGCGTCGCAGTCATGCGGTGAACACAGTTTGCAGGCGTGTTCAGGCCTGTGATTGGCGCGTCGCAGTCATGCGGGGAACGCGGTTTGCAGGCGTGTTCAGGCCTGGCATTGGGGTGTCGCAGTCATGCGGTGAACACGGTTTGCCGGTGTGTTCAGGCCTTTGATTGGCGTGTCGCAGTCATGCGGTGAACACGCTTTGCAGGCATGTTCAGGCCTGTGATTGGCGTGTCGCAGTCATGCGGGGAGCACGATTTGCAGGCGTGTTCAGGCCTGGGATTGGCGTGTCGCAGTCATACAGGGAACACGGTTTGCAGGCGTGTTCAGGCCTGTGATTGGCGTGTCGCAGTCATGCGGGGAGCACGATTTGCAGGCGTGTTCAGGCCTGTGATTGGCGTGTCGCAGTCATGCGGGGAGCACGGTTTGCACGCGGGTTCAGGCCTGGCATTGGCGTGTCGCAGTCATGCGGGGAGCACGGTTTGCCGGCATGTTCAGGCCTGTGATTGGCGTGTCGCATTCATGCGGTGAACACGGTTTGCCGGCGTGTTCAGGCCTGTGATTGGCGTGTCGCAGTCATGCGGTGAACACGGTTTGCAGGAGTGTTCAGGCCTGGGATTGGTGTGTCGCAGTCATGCGGTGAACACGGTTTGCCGGCGTGTTCAGGCCTGTGATTGGCGTGTCGCAGTCATGCGGGGAATGCGGTTTGCAGGCGTGTTCAGGCCTGTGATTGGCGTGTCGCAGTCATGCGGGGAGCACGGTTTGCCGGCGTGTTCAGGCCTGTGATTGGCGTGTCGCAGTCATGCGGGGAACACGGTTTGCCGGCGTGTTCAGGCCTGTGATTGGCGTGTCGCAGTCATGCGGGGAGCACGGTTTGCCGGCGTGTTCAGGCCTGGGATTGGCGTGTCGCAGTCATGCGGTGAACACGGTTTGCCGGCGTGTTCAGGCCTGTGATTGGTGTGTCGCAGTCATGCGGGGAGCACGGTTTGCCGGCGTGTTCAGGCCTGTGATTGGCGTGTCGCAGTCATGCGGTGAACACGGTTTGCCGGCGTGTTCAGGCCTGTGATTGGCGTGTCGCAGTCATGTGGGGAACGCGGTTTGCAGGCGTGTTCAGGCCTGTGATTGGCGTGTCGCAGTCATGCGGGGAGCACGGTTTGCAGGCGTGTTCAGGCCTGTGATTGGCGTGTCGCAGTCATGCGGGGAACGCGGTTTGCAGGCGTGTTCAGGCCTGTGATTGGCGTGTCGCAGTCATGCGGTGAACACGGTTTGCCGGCGTGTTCAGGCCTGTGATTGGCGTGTCGCAGTCATGCGGGGAACGCGGTTTGCAGGCGTGTTCATGCCTGTGATTGGCGTGTCGCAGTCATGCGGTGAACACGGTTTGCCCGCGTGTTCAGGCCTGTGATTGGTGTGTCGCAGTCATGCGGTGAACACGGTTTGCCGGCGTGTTCAGGCCTGTGATTGGCGTGTCGCAGTCATGCGGGGAGCACGGTTTGCAGGCGTGTTCAGGCCTGTGATTGGCGTGTCGCAGTCATGCGGGGAACGCGGTTTGCAGGCGTGTTCAGGCCTGTGATTGGCGTGTCGCAGTCATGCGGGGAGCACGGTTTGCCGGCGTGTTCAGGCCTGTGATTGGTGTGTCGCAGTCATGCGGGGAGCACGGTTTGCAGGCGTGTTCAGGCCTGTGATTGGCGTGTCGCACTCATGCGGGGAACGCGGTTTGCAGGCGTGTTCAGGCCTGTGATTGGCGTGTCGCACTCATGCGGGGAGCACGGTTTGCACGTGGGTTCAGGCCTGGCATTGGCGTGTCGCAGTCATGCGGGGAGCACAGGTTTGCCGGCGTGTTCAGGCCTGTGATTGGCGTGTCGCAGTCATGCGGTGAACACGGTTTGCCGGCGTGTTCAGGCCTGTGATTGGCGTGTCGCAGTTATGCGGGGAGCACGGTTTGCCGGCGTGTTCAGGCCTGTGATTGGCGTGTCGCAGTCATGCGGGGAGCACGGTTTGCCGGCGTGTTCAGGCCTGTGATTGGCGTGTCGCAGTCATGCGGTGAACACGGTTTGCCGGCGTGTTCAGGCCTGTGATTGGCGTGTCGCAGTCATGCGGGGAACGCGGTTTGCAGGCGTGTTCAGGCCTGTGATTGGCGTGTCGCAGTCATGCGGTGAACACGGTTTGCCGGCGTGTTCAGGCCTGGGATTGGCGTGTCGCAGTCATGCGGTGAACACGGTTTGCCGGCATGTTCAGGCCTGGGATTGGCGTGTCGCAGTCATGCGGGGAGCACGGTTTGCCGGCGTGTTCAGGCCTGTGATTGGCGTGTCGCAGTCATGCGGGGAGCACGGTTTGCCGGCGTGTTCAGGCCTGTGATTGGCGTGTCGCAGTCATGCGGTGAACACGGTTTGCCGGCGTGTTCAGGCCTGGGATTGGCGTGTCGCAGTCATGCGGTGAACACGGTTTGCAGGCGTGTTCAGGCCTGTGATTGGCGTGTTGTAGATTCTCCTTGTCACATGTGAACCTGATGACTTTTCCCTGAACTTCTTTTATTATCCTCGG